>JAWPHD010019392.1:0-35882 GCA_037043455.1 Cyrtodaria siliqua | reverse complement strand
AGACCAGTGTGATGAGGGACCGCACGGTACTCGCACGTGAGCTGGAGTTTTTACGCAGGAACATCGCACGCAACAATCAGGAAGAAATCTCCAAGTTTGTGTCTTCAAATAAGTTATTGGTAGACGAGGTTCTGGATAATATACGAGTGGAGGAGATCGAGAAGAGAGACACATATGTGACTAAAACTAAAGACAATCTCATTGCTCAAGATTTACATTAGCATCTGTTAAACACAAAAAGTGAAATAAAAGTTAAGCATAGCTAGAACTGAAATAAAAAACAGCATATAATTTTTTTAGTAGATATTAAAATAGAAAAATGATATTCTAAGTCTAAAACAATTTAAATTCAGGTCACCCACAACAAAAATGTTATGTGTTTTTAAAGTACAACGAAGATTATTAGAATTTAAATTTTATGTATTAAACGACTATGATTAATGATTTTAGATGCTTGTTTAGATTTTATGCAGGCAAGAGTTTGATTAGGGAATATATTATGCAATTTGCCAAAGAAAAACATTGAGCATTAGTTATGAACTTTGTTTAAAGCCTTGAACATGTCTAGAGTGATAGGCTTCAGAGCTAATTGGTTTGTGAGGTGGCTAATTTAGATATCTCAGTCAGTTTGTTGAGGGGACGTCTGATGCAGTTCTCTAGTTGTCGGGTCATGAATGAAGAAAATGAAAACCGTATCAGATTGGTATACATTTACCAATATATGCATTCTATAAACTGCCGTCATTTTGAAATAGTCTCCGAGCTTTAGGATTAGCTCGTTTTGTATACTGTGATATTTTTTTTTATTGTAAAATATTATTTTCTTATATTTAATTATACACTTTAATGTATTCAATTTATAGTAAAATATTCAAATTTATTCAGTTGTATACTTCTACATTTTATTTTCCATTTCTTAGCCTCATCCATCGGATTGGAACATAAACCAAACCGTCCCCTTTACCAGAGACAGGGAGAGAGTAGGTAGACATGATTCCTCCTTTGAAGTGCTTGATTGATAGTGTCAATGGTTTATGAAAATCTTTTATATAATGGAAGTTCCCTATCTCCTATAACTAATTATTCTTGGCCTTGTGTTTAAAGAAGGACTTAAATTATTTATCTAAATTTCTATTAGCAATTTCTTAAAGGGCACTATTTTCTAACATGATTTATTTAAAAGGACTCTTAAAAAACTTGAATAAAACTGAAAGAATTATCAAAATGCCATGAAAAATAAAGGAGATATAACCTATTGAAAATTTGCAAAGAACATAAATGGAGGCAGCCATCTAGGAACGTCATCGCGCCTTTTTAGCTCAACTATTCAAAGAATAAGAGAGCTTATGTAATCACCCCGGCGTTGGCGTTCCACATCAAGGTTTGCGTGTAAGCTGTGTTTACAATTCTATATCCCTTACATTTCTTATCCTAGCACAACCAAATTTGGCCATGGGCTTCCTTATAGCATTAAGGGCTGCATAAGCAATTTTGGTTCCTGTAACCCCTGGGCTCCCATGGAACCCAAATTCTGACAGCCCATAAAATGTGTCCCATTTCACATCAAATTTTGCGTGCAAGCTGTGTTTACAAGTCTATATCTCTCACATTAATTACCCTAGCACAACCAAATTTGGCCATGAGCTTCCTTATAGCATTATCTTAAGGGCTGCTTAAGTAATTTTGGTTCCTGTAACCCCTGGGCTCCCATGGAACCCAAATTCTGATAGCCCTTAAAATGTGTCTATTTCACATCAAATTTTGTGTGTAAGCTGTGTTTACAGGTCTATATCTCTTACATTTCATATCCTAGCTGAACTAAATTTGGGAATTAGTTTCCTTATAGTATGCATGTAAGCATGGTCGGACAGACAGATGGACGGACGGAAATCATCAAGCCATAAGCCTGAATTTGCTTCACAATCCGGCTAAAAATCCTTGTCCAAGTCGATCTAGTAAAGGTCATAATAACTGCTGTGAATATCGAGATAATAATTTCAGCAGGAATAGTTACGGATAAATAAGGAGAACACGACAGGTTGAACAACTTTTCATTTCATTCATTCAGAAAATGATATGTACAATATTCAAACAATAGACAGAAATTAATGCATAAAATAAAAACATTACATTTCATTGGTCAAATCTTTAGTAAGAACCTATGAACATAATATTATTATTTATTAATTCACATACGGAAAATAAACTATCGAAAAAAGCCAACAACAATTATGATCCTTACCACAAGTAAATGTCCGTGCACACATTCATTACTGGTGTATAATGTATTTTTTTCAACATTCACATGATTTTAAAACATTAAAGTAAGTACCAGTACAACCCAAAGAGGTTTACGTTAATTTTGAATTAAGAAATAAAACATTTCCAGTGGGTTTATATTGTCCCAATTCAATACCTGGAGAGTGGGACTTCATCAATACCAATGGCCGCAGCCCGCGGTTTCAATGTGTTTCAAGTCCCAAACACCAGGTTTTGATATCACGCAATATAAACCCGTTGGAAATATATTATTTCTTACCTAACATGGATAGTTATGTATCATGATACACAATTTGTCGAGAACAAAATACAAATTCTCACAACTTACATTTTATGCCCATCTCTCATCATGAAACGAAAAAAATCTGCAGCTTCATCCTATTAAATGTGTTGTTGGAACGTAGTGTTGCTTAAAATAACACACTCCACTGCATTGTTTTGCATTTGATGTTCAAAATGACGTTTCAACAGTTAACATGTTTTCTAGCATTTAAAATAACATCTCAACTGTTAATGCAAAGGTATGTTAGGAATTTTAAAACCTCTCCAATTACCAATCAGCATTGAGAGTTTCAATAAAACATGTTAGATTGTGTTTTTACATTGTAACACCTCCATGATAATTAAAAATATGAAATTTCATTTCTCACATTTACTTTTAAATAAGCATTACAAGTAAATGAAATCTGGCTTCCGTATATGATCTCTTGTAATGTAAATCAGTGTCTCTGGAGAATATGTCTGCATCAAGCTATAAATTGAATAATCGGACAACCTCAGAAACCAATCAAAACCATGAAGGTTTAAAAATGTGACTTAAAACAATGCATTGCTTTTTCAAGAAAAGATGAAGCACAGATTTTGAGGTCTCATCATATAGGAAGAAACTGTAATGGTATAAAATACAAGATGCAATCACATTTATAAGTGGTTGGCTCATGCGGGAGATTACAAAATCGTACAAGTACAGTTTACTATTAACCAGAAATTAGTTACTGGTTAATGGTGTTTTAATGACAAAGCTTATTATATGAAAAATGGATCTCTATAAGTAATTTTGCTTTTGTTCCAATCCATTTATTATTATTGTACGTAACATTTGTATAGTATATTATGTTCGAAATACAATATGTTTAAACCAACCAAATAACATCTTTGGACCGGAAACTTTGAAAATAAATGGAATGACGCTTCAGATTTGCCAAAGGTTACCAATGCAAAACCTTGAGGTTTGATTACTTCTGTGCTTTCACAACTTCCTGAGAACAGAAAATGTTTCCCAGTTCTTTTGAAGAACTCCGTCTCGGCCTATTCAGCTCACAAATCAGCACACAATCAACCGACGTATTTTACCCTTCTATTTACTGTAATATACCCGCGGATGGAACAGTCCATTAAATATTAAAGGGGTGGTTATCATTTGCAGGGGCACATGCTATATTTTAGTAGTTAAATATTGGTTTAAACACGTTTTGTCAATTTGAAGTTAAAATCTTATAAATAAAAGTTTTTGTTGAACTGTTTAGTGCGGCCATATTCTACAACTTCCTGGATTTTCCTACTTGGATGATCCAGGTATAATCTCATTAAAATCAGACCCTTTATTACGCTACGATACTCTACACTACGACCCTTTATCAAGCAACGATACTCTACACTACAAGAATCCGACAACACACCCTTCATCACGCTACGATAATCTACACTACTAAGGATCTGGCAACACCGCATTGGAGGTCACGTCAGATTCACCTTATGATTAGCCAATCAGATTTCAGCCTATAAAATCGCTCGGTATAGACTGTTGCACTGCGCATGTTGCGTTTCATTCAAATGCTGTGGAGCAGTCTACGCTCAGTATTGAAAGAGACAATGTCCACAACTTTTAGCTTATAAAACACAAAAAAAGTGTGTTGACAAACGTAACACATCAACTATTATTGAATATTTGCTGAATAAAACCAGGATTGTTTGATGGAATTCAATAGCGGTACAAAAAAAGAAGACCGGTTCGTAGGATTGAACTCGTAACGGGTGAGGGGGGGGGGGGGGGGGGGGGGGGGGGGTAACTGCTCAACCATATGACAGAATGGAATGAAACAAATTTGTAACTGTTCAGATGCATTGCCGTCAACGTATACTATAGAACAGCATTATTTGCAGGGGTATTCAGCAGTATTTGAAGGGGGATTCAGCAGTATTTGGGGGTGGGGGATTAATTTGTACTATATAGGGAACCTTATGTTGGAATAATCTCTGTAGAATGCATATTTTTCGCATTTTGCATTTCGTATTCTTGCTGTAAAACATGCCATTTAATGCATTTATTTGAATTTATTGTGCAATCCACAGCATTAATACACAGCGACTTTATATTTTTTCCGATAGGCCTATATGTGTTTTATGTGGATTTTCGTTTGTTCAGTTCACGCGACATCATCTCAAGTGCATATGAAACGTGCGATTTCATCGGTTGAATTTAGTTGACCTTCTCATGAATATTGATTAGATGAAAGATCGATCTGACGTGACCTCCAAGGCAGTGTTATCAGATCCTATAGCGGAGAGTATCAAAGCGCAATTAGGATTTGATTTTAATGAGATTGGTCCAAGTACTCTCAAATCTTTAACTTTTTCTACTTTGAGGACAGGGCAAAAATTTAATAGTGGGGCTTTTTAAATTTGTAAAGAAAAAGAAAAAAAAAGTGAAAGAAAAAAAGCTAGTTTGTCAAGGCAAAACCCATACATTTTCCTATCTTACTATACTGATGGCAACAGTATCTGATAAGAACGTCATGAGTCCGGAAAGCATACAGATCCATTGTGAAGTTATGAAGACAGAATTCACAAATGTGAAAACTGACCAAAAAATGATGCACCATGTTTCAACATAACATAAATAATAAAAAATCTGCACCGTTACACATAATAAAATAAAATTAAAATTGAACACATTGTAAATTAAAAAAAAACACAAATTCATACATTTTCTCACAAAAATTAAATTTATACAACAAATTGGAGATTTGTACCGAATCATTCGTAGGCATATACAATCAATAAAACTTCACGCAAGTCCTGGAAAGAAATATCTGAATACCCGTGTTGCTGCGTAAATAAAGTTACAGGTAAAGAAATCTGATAAAAAGTATATATCTTACGCTTACTGTCCTAGTTGAGACTTGATACTAACCACTTCAGAGCATATCCATGTGACCAGCCATTGCCCAATCAGACAACAACATATAGATTTGTTTAAGGTGTGCAAATCATATTCATAGAATTTGATGAATTGTAGAAAAACAAGTGACACAAATTTAGTAAAGGTTAATGCTTAAAATCTGCATTTCCCAATCAATGACCTATATGCAGTTACTGACATTAATTGACCTACTAGTATATGCAGTTATTGTCTGACCTGTATGCAGTTATTGTCTGACCTGTATGCAGTTATTGTTTGACTTGTATGCAGTTACTGTTTGACCTGTGTGCAGTTATTGTCTGACCTAAATGCAGTTATTGTCTGACCATGAATGACATATATCTAGTTATTGTTTGACCTGTATGCAGTTATTGTCTGACCTGTATTCAGTTATTGTTTGACCTGTATGCAGTTATTGTCTGACCATGTCTGACCTAAATGCACTTATTGTCTGACCATGTCTGACCTAAATGCACTTATTGTCTGACCTGTTTGCAGTTATTGTTTGACCAATAGGTAGTTATTGTCTGACCATGACTGACATATATCCTGTCTGACCTGTATGCAGTCATTATCTGACCTATATTCACGTATTGCCTGACCTATATTCGGTCATTGTCCGACATTTTTGCTGTTATCATCTGACCTATATGCAGTCATTTTCTGACCGAAACTGAATTGTATGACCTTGACTGACCTATATCCAGTTAGTGTCTGACCCTGACTGGTATATATGCATTTATTGTCCGACCTATGTGCAGTAATTGTCTGACTTGACTAGGACAAAAAGAGTAATGTAAGAAACACACATATAATATATATATATATATTTGAATCAGATTGTGAGTACAGATGCATGCAACAGTTTCAATTGCTGACAACTATCAGATCCTCTCCATTGTCAAAACAAATGTAGAACTATAACTCACAGGGATAACAATGCACCAGAATCCTCAATTTACAAACATAATTTGAACACACTTGTACAGTTTACATCACAGATAAACAAGACAAACATGGTCAGTTGGTCTTGAATGACTCGCATATAAAACGGACACACGGTTAAGGAAGCGGGTGGAAAATCATGTTATTGTACCAAAGGTTTTAATGATGCATAAACTCAAACATTAACAATATACCAGAATATTTTTTTTTTTTTTTTACTACAAGTATATAACACAACATGATCACATAGAATTTGCAAATATTCACTTTTTTTTTTAGAAAACTAGCATGATGGCGCAAGTTGTTGAAAATCGATAGTGCCATGTGTCACTTTGCTTTGACTAGCCTGGAGTAGCTTTATTAACCCAATATGGATATCTAGCCAGGAGTAGTATATTAACGAATAATGAATATCTAGCCTGGAGTAGTATATTAACCCAATATGGATATCTAGCCAGGAGTAGTATATTAACGAATAATGGATATCTAGCCTGGAGTAGCTTTATTAACCCAATATGGATATCTAGCCAGGAGTAGTATATTAACCAATAATGGATATCTAGCCTGGAGCAGCTATATTAACGAATAATGGATATCTAGCCAGGAGTAGATAATTATATTAACGAATAATGGATATCTAGCCTGGAGCAGCTATATTAACGAATAATGGATATCTAGCCTGGAGTAGCTATATTAACCCATAATGGATATCTAGCCTGGAGTAGCTATATTAACCCATAATGGATATCTAGCCTGGAGTAGATATATTTCCTATAATGGATATCTAGCCTGGAGCAGCTATATTAACCCATAATGGATATCTAGCCTGGAGTAGATATATTTCCTATAATGGATATCTAGCCTGGAGCAGCTATATTAACGAATAATGGATATCTAGCCTGGAGCAGCTATATTAACCCATAATGGATATCTAGCATGGAGCAGCTATATTAACCCATAATGGATATCTAGCCTGGAGTAGATATATTTCCTATAATGGATATCTAGCCTGGAGCAGCTATATTAACCCATAATGGATATCTAGCCTGGAGTAGGTATATTTTCCTATAATGGATATCTAGCTTGGAGTAGATATATAACCCATTATATAATTGAGATGCCCTGTGTTTATAAAATCTTTAGTTTATAATGTTAGAACACGAAAACTCCTTGTCAAACACGAAATCTCAACATTTTCAACCCTCAACAAAATCAATTTAACTAGTATAAAATTCAAATGTTTACACACAGAAACATGAACATAATATTATGAGAGTAATTAAACAACACACTACTTTGTAATATTTCTTGTAAACCAAATGTACACATTATTAATAGTTCACCCTACACAATTTTGATATTTACAACAACACATATACATACAAAATATACAACATTTGATCATGTAACATACAAATAATGCTGAATTTCAGATCATGAAACTATTCACAGATGTTTAAATAAATTAAATGTATAAATAGGAACATTAATTGTGAGAAAAACATGCATTTTTGATTTGTTTAAAAAAAAATCGAACATTTTGATTTATATTATGCCATAACAACTTGCTACTCTACATTAGCACAATCCACATATTGTTTATTAGTTTTGAAGGAGACAGGAGAATAATATTTCTTTGTTTTGAATTTTTTTTTTTTACTCTTATTTTTTCCTTCATGTTATTCCATTATTCATTGTTACAAACGCATGTTTTGATACTTGGCTTCGTCTCAGTCAATATGCATTATCTGAATCACTGAGAAGTATTATGTAACAATGGGAGATAATTGACAGTTGAAAAGCAAAGGCAGATTTGTCACTAAAAGTTATCAAAGGTGCACTATTTTACCTGCTTAATAAACAGGTGCACTATTTTACCTGCTAAGTCAATAGGTGCACTATTTTACATGCTATGTAAATAGGTGCACTATTTTATCTGCTAAGTAAGCAGGTGCACTATTTTACCTGCTAAGTAAAGAGGTGCACTATTTTACCTGCTAAATAAACAGGTGCACTATTTTACCTGCTTAGTAAACAGGTGCACTATTTTACTAAGTGAACAGGTGCACTATTTTACAAAGAGGTAAACATGTAACAAATGGTAAAATATAATACAACAACCCTATATCTCCAAAACAAATAAGATTTATATACATATTCGTATCCTCCTATCCACTGCAATGTTCCACCCAGTGTACATCTGCAAGTATATGAGACTATATGAGAGACCGTTGCCTATGATGGACCTTTGTTGTCACTTTAATAGATATTTTATTAAAGGTAACATATCACATAAGAATTGTTGTCATACTCTTTTAATGGCTGCAAAGGGAGGCATAGACTTATTGCATCATCCGCCGTTCGTTCATCCGTTTGTTCGTCAGTCAATGATGTTTCAGCCATCACTTTAAAAGTACTGAAGGGAATTGCATGACGCTAATCACAGTAATAGGGTGCGTCAGGAATCAGGTCTGTATTTCAAAGGTCAACGTCTCGCTTGAAAGTTCATGGTCAAAAAAATAATTTCGAATGTCACTTCCTGCGACATTTTTTTTTCTTTTCTATTTCTGGTTCTATTTTGTTCTGTTTGCATCTTAAATTTATTGTGCTATCTACCCAATGAAATAGTCATGTTGATTTTATATATGTATACACAAATATAAACAGATGACTTTTTTTTTATATTTACAATTAAAGGGAATGTAGCGGCACAGCCAAACAAGCTCTATTATTGAGAGTTCTGAAAAACTTGGAAAAGGTGAAAGAATGATCAAAATCGGATGATAAACAAAAAAGATATGACCATTTAAAGGTTGTTCTAAAATGAATATGGGAGCCGCCATTTTTAGAACTATGACGTCATAGTTCCATACTACCATATTTTGAATATTGATAAATATCATTTAAAACGAAGAAAATCACTGCAAATACATGCATTTTTTTACTAGGCATATAAAGCATTATTGCCATTAAGTATTACATATTTTTCATACAGTTGGTGTCATTTTCCCCTATAAATCAGTCAATTTTCATATTTATAAATATTCCATATATGGTCATTTAGAACCGTGATGTCATAGCTCTCAAAATGGCCGCTTCCATGTCCGTTCCAACAGAAACTTCAAATGATCATATCTTCTTTGTTTATCATCCGATTTTGATAATTCTTCCACCCTTATTCAAGTTTTTCAGAACTCTCAATAATAAAGATGGTTTGGCTGTGTCGCTACATTCCCTTTAAATAAAGACATAAAATTACAGATCTATTGAAATACACTTGCATCAAAGTGGCATAGTAGTAATAATTACAGTAGTAAGCAATGTTTGAAATTATGGATTTTACAAGTATACAACATTAAACAATTGTTCATAATTTAGTCTTAATTAATACATGTTCATGGTTTAGCGCACATTTGACATCCATAAAACAAGTTTTTATTACAAAGCTATACATGTATACATCATTCTTAACATGTTATTTTATTTACTATATACATCAGAGATTCAGGTTGACAACACTTTCGCATTGTCATGGGAAATAAGTTAAGAATACAAATTTTACTTTTACACATCATAAATTTACATACATAACACTCAACCATGCAAGTATTGTTAATATTACAGTTGAACTAAATAGGAGCAATAAATCACCTGTAGTTTTCATAGATGAAATTTCATTAGTAATAACCATTACTCCCACTCCTTTTTATCTATAAAAAATGTTTTTATGAGGAAAAATAAACTTTATTTAGCATAATACCAATGGTACAATTTCCGTATTCAAAGGAGAACCATTTTTCAAAAGAAATACGTGAGCCAGTGTTATGGTTGAATGTTATAATCACAAGCTGGTTTACAGTGCTTTACAGGGTTCAAGTTTTTGAAACTGTCTGTTACAATATTCAGTAAAAACTCACGTGTTGAACCAGTCTGTTAAAATATTCAGTAAAATGCTTTGAACTTCTGAAAGTAACACTTAATACTCGCTATACAACAAGCCTGATGAACTTGTTCAATGTGGATCACTTAACAAATATTCCTCATCATTAAACAAATGTCTGTATCTTCGCATATTGATAATGTAATCTACATTATTTAAATTATTCTATTATCTGTCCATTGTAATGCATGTCTAGCATGCACATCCAATCAGCATATCATGTAGATTGCGATTGCAGGATGCACACTTTATACCCTGGATTTGTCTGGTGGCTATAAATTTACAACAATTTATCACTTTGGTATTTGAAATTCTGAATAACAATCAACCAAATTTTCCACACACGATATTTACCGCTATTACTCCCTAATTTTATCTCTTGCATATATCACACATATTATATTGTGCATATATCTCACGTTTTGTCGTGCATATACAATTTGACCAACATGTCACTTCCTCAAACATTTGAAGAGATGTCCGTTGAAATAAAAAACATCATCTGAAATATTCCCAGTATCTTCGATAATGCCATTATATACAATGTATATCCAGTTTTAACAAGCCGCCATCTCAAGCCAAAAGAAAGGTCATCTTCCTTGAGAAAATATTACCGAAATTATATATCGGAAATGTTTCCTACAGTGCTGACCACTCGTTATAGGAATAGTTTTTCACATTCACACAATTTTTCTCATTCGCAAAATTGCTGTCTTTTTCTTCGTCTGAAATGAAGTTTCTCTTTTCCTCCAATGGTGAGTCGGAATTTAATGAAACCTCGACACACGGATGTTTAAACTTCTGCACGACTACCGTGTCGTAACCTAGTTTATTTGGAATATCTCCACCCATGTTGTATTTATGCTGCAGCATGGGCGAGTGACCGATAAATAGCGGACATTTACAGTATGAGTCTTGTCCCGCCACACTCCAACTAGCCTGATGTCTTTGCTTCAGTTTTAAATAGAGCAACACAAACACTAAAATTAGCAAAATCATCACAAAAGTACCCACAATGGATAATGAGATAATATATTTTTCCTCCATTTCTTCGACGTCAACTTCCACATCGGACTTGTGTTCTGAAACTAGAAATAAAGAAGAATTATTTTTCATTACAGAAATAAATAAAATAATAAGAAAAATAACTTAACTATAATAAAAGCAGAACTTTCATTTCATGAGGTTATAAAACCACATATTAATTTACTTTCGTTAACATCAACAGCCCGTTGAGTAATCTGTTTAAAATAGCAAAATAAGCATCAGAATTTTGTACATAAATCAGGTACTGTATATTAATGTTAAACTGTTTAAATAACGGTTTTCTTTCGACTTACCTTGTTCAAGTTTTGAATTTGAATTTTCGTGATGAATATGTGCGATGGATACATCTGAAAGAATAATAAAAACAGAAATTATAGGATACATTTTAAGCATGACACAGGATTCAGAATTCTGTAAACAATTAGAGGCTGAGAGCCCAGCAAGCCTAGGTTGGTATACATCATTACGCACATTATTGTAAACAATTAGTCAGAGGCTGAGAGCCCAGCAAGCCCAGGTTGGTAAACATAATAACCCAAGATATTGTAAACAATTAGTCAGAGGCTGAGAGCCCAGCAAACCCAGGTTGGTATACATAATAACCTAAGATATTGTAAACAATTAGTCAGAGGCTGAGAGACAGTAAGCCCAGGTTGGTGTACATAATAACCCAGGATATTGTAAACAATTAGTCAGAGGCTGAGAGCCCAGCAAACCCAGGTTGGTATACATAATAACCTAAGATATTGTAAACAATTAGTCAGAGGCTGAGAGACAGCAAGCCCAGGTTGGTATACATAATAACCTAAGATATTGTAAACAATTAGTCAGAGGCTGAGAGCCCAGCAAACCCAGGTTGGTATACATAATAACCTAAGATATTGTAAACAATTAGTCAGAGGCTGAGAGACAGCAAGCCCAGGTTGGTATACATAATAACCGAAGATATTGTAAACAATTAGTCAGAGGCTGAGAGCCCAACAAGACCAAGTTGGTATACATAATAACCCAAGATATTGTAAACAATTAATCAAAGGCTGAGAGCCCAGCAAGCCCAGGTTGGTATACATAATAACCCAAAATATTTTTTCAGGGGCTGAAAGCCCAGCAAAATCAGGTTGGAATAAATTGTTACTGTCAGAGGCTGAGAGCCCAGCAAACCCAGGTTGGTTTACATAATAACCCAATATATTGTAAACAATTAGTCAGAGGCTGAGAGCCCAGCAAACCCAGGTTGGTATACATAATAACCCAATAAATTGTAAACAATTAGTCAGAGGGTGAGAGCCCAGCAAACCCAGGTTGGTGTACATAATAACCCAAGATATTGTAAACAATTAGTCAGAGGCTGAGAGCCCAGCAAGCCCAGGTTGGTGTACATAATAACCCAGGATATTGTAAACAATTAGAGGCTGAGAGCCCAGCAAACCCAGGTAAGTATACATAATAACCCAGGATATTGTAAACAATTAGAGGGTGAGAGCCCAGCAAACCCAGGTTGGTATACATAATAACCCAGGATATTGTAAACAATTAGAGGGCGAGAGCCCAGCAAGCCCAGGTTGGAATACATAATAACCCAGGATATTGTAAACAATTAGAGGCTGAGAGCCCAGCAAACCCAGGTTGGTATACATAATAACCCAGGATATTGTAAACAATTAGAGGGTGAGAGCCCAGCAAACCTAGGTTGGTATACATCCTTACTCAAGCTGTTGTTAACAATTAGTCAGAAAGCTCAGCTTGTCCAAGGGAACGTATCATCCATATATCTATTTACATAATCATGGTGATTCACTAACAGATAAAGGTGATGTCAAGAAATTAGCATAAAGTAAAATTTACACTTGAATAAATGAAATGCTCATCTGTGTTATTACTACATATCCATGTAAAAATCAAGGTCAAGCCTGTTTCATTAGGACGTCTTTATTTCATCAATATATAAAAGGGTGCACTCAAAGTAAGCCGATATTTCAGGGCTAATTAAAGGGAATGTAGCGACACAGCCAAATCACCTGTATTATTGAGAGTTCTGTAAAACTTGAATAAGGGTGAAAGAATAATCAAAATCAGATGATAAACAAAGGAGACATGATCATTTGAAGATTCTGTTGAAACAGTTATGGAAGCCGCCATTTTGAGAGCTATGACATCACAGTTCTAAATGATCATATATGGACTATTTATAAATATGAATATGTCCTGATTTATAGGAAATGAAATGACAGCAATTATATGAAAAATATGTATACTTAATGACAATAATGCTTTATATGACAATAAATGATTTTGCATTCATTTGCAGTGTTTTTCTTTGCTTTAAATGATATTAATCAATATTCCATATAATATTATGGTAATTTTGAACTGTGATGTCATAGAATTCCAAATGGCAGCTTCCATATCCATTATTAGAACAACCTTCAAATGGTCATATCTTTTTTGTTTATCATCTGATTTTGATAATTATTTTACCCTTTTCCAAGTTGTTCACAACTCTCAATAACAGAGCTTGTTTGGTTGTGTCACTACATTCCCTTTAAGACATTTTAACTTTTCAATTTGTCTTGTGTATTTCATTGAATACTTCTGTTTCCTTTTGGTATTTTTTGATCAGACCTCATTGAGAATACTTTTTCATATGGGCAGTTGTGTCTTATGATGGGTTCCGCTATGCTGGATTTTACTTATACCCATTTTAATTAAGATATATTTTATGACCCCAGAGATAACGTGTTTCTTACACGCAAGCCATTCTACACAGTAACAAACCTGAAACATTTTTCAAAGATAACGCGATTCTTACAGGTAAGCCATACTACACAGTTAATAAACCCGGCCAATTCTTCAGAGATAACGTGATTCTTACAAGTAAGCCATACTACACAGTTAACAAACCTGGCCAATTCTTCAGAGATAACGTGATTCTTACAAGTAAGCCATACTACACAGTTAATAAAACCTGGCCAATTCTTCAGAGATAACGTGATTCTTCCAAGTAAGCCATACTACACAGTTAACAAACCTGGCCAATTCTTCAGAGATAAGATTCTTACAAGTAAGCCATACTACACAGTTAACAAACCCGGCCAATTCTGCAGAGATAACAAGATTCTTACAAGTAAGCCATACTACACAGTTAACAAACCTGGCCAATTCTTCAGAGATAACGTGATTCTTACAAGTAAGCCATACTACACAGTTAACAAACCTGGCCAATTCTTCAGAGATAACAAGATTCTTACAGGTAAGCCATACTACACAGTTAACAAACCTGGCCAATTCTTCAGAGATAACAAGATTCTTACAAGTAAGCCATACTACACAGTTAACAAACCTGGCCAATTCTTCAGAGATAACAAGATTCTTACAAGTAAGCCATACTACACAGTTAACAAACCTGGCCAATTCTTCAGAGATAAGATTCTTACAAGTAAGCCATACTACACAGTTAACAAACCTGGCCAATTCTTCAGAGATAACAAGATTCTTACAAGTAAGCCATACTACACAGTTAACAAACCTGGCCAATTCTTCAGAGATAACAAGATTCTTACAGGTAAGCCATACTACACAATTAACAAACCTGGCCAATTCTTCAGAGATAAGATTCTTACAAGTAAGCCATACACAGTTAACAAACCTGGCCAATTCTTCAGAGATAACAAGATTCTTACAAGTAAGCCATACTACACAGTTAACAAACCTGGCCAATTCTGCAGAGATAACAAGATTCTTACAGGTAAGCCATACTACACAGTTAACAAACCTGGCCAATTCTTCAGAGATAACGAGATTCTTACAAGTAAGCCATACTACACAGTTAATAAACCCGGCCAATTCTTCAGAGATAAGATTCTTACAAGTAAGCCATACTACACAGTTAACAAACCCGGCCAATTCTGCAGAGATAACAAGATTCTTACAGGTAAGCCATACTACACAGTTAACAAACCTGGCCAATTCTGCAGAGATAACAAGATTCTTACAGGTAAGCCATACTACACAGTTAACAAACCTGGCCAATTCTTCAGAGATAACGTGATTCTTACAGGTAAGCCATACTACACAGTTAACAAACCTGGCCAATTCTTCAGAGATAACAAGATTCTTACAAGTAAGCCATACTACACAGTTAATTAACCCGGCCAATTCTTCAGAGATAAGATTCTTACAAGTAAGCCATACTACACAGTTAACAAACCCGGCCAATTCTGCAGAGATAACAAGATTCTTACAGGTAAGCCATACTACACAGTTAACAAACCTGGCCAATTCTGCAGAGATAAGATTCTTACAAGTAAGCCATACTACACAGTTAACAAACCCGGCCAATTCTGCAGAGATAACAAGATTCTTACAGGAAAGCCATACTACACAGTTAACAAACCTGGCCAATTCTGCAGAGATAACAAGATTCTTACAGGTAAGCCATACTACACAGTTAACAAACCTGGCCAATTCTTCAGAAATAACGTGATTCTTACAGGAAAGCCATACTACACAGTTAACAAACCTGGCCAATTCTGCAGAGATAACAAGATTCTTACAGGTAAGCCATACTACACAGTTAACAAACCCGGCCTATTCTTCAGAGATAACAAGATTATTACAGGTAAGCCATACTACACAATTAACAAACCCGGCCAATTCTGCAGAGATAACAAGATTCTTACAAGTAAGCCATACTACACAGTTAATAAACCCGGCCTATTCTTCAGAGATAACAAGATTATTACAGGTAAGCCATACTACACAATTAACAAACCTGGCCAATTCTGCAGAGATAACAAGATTCTTACAAGTAAGCCATACTACACAATTAACAAACCTGGTCAATTCTTCAGAGATAACAAGATTCTTACAGGTAAGCCATACTACACAGTTAACAAACCTGGCCAATTCTGCAGAGATAACAAGATTCTTACAGGTAAGCCATACTACACAGTTAACAAACCTGGCCAATTCTTCAGAGATAACAAGATTCTTACAGGTAAGCCATACTACACAATTACCAATCCTGGCCAATTCTTCAGAGATAACGTGATTCTTACAGGAAAGCCATACTACACAGTTAACAAACCTGACCAATTCTTCAGAGATAACGTGATTCTTACAGGTAAGCCATACTACACAGTTAACAAACCTGGCCAATTCTTCAGAGATAACAAGATGCTTACAGGTAAGCCATACTACACAATTACCAAACCTGGCCAATTCTTCAGAGATAACGTGATTCTTACAGGTAAGCCATACTACACAGTTAACAAACCTGGCCAATTCTTCAGAGATAACAAGATTCTTACAGGTAAGCCATACTACACAATTACCAAACCTGGCCAATTCTTCAGAGATAACGTGATTCTTACAGGAAAGCCATACTACACAGTTAACAAACCCAGCCAATTCTGCAGAGATAACAAGATTCTTACAGGTAAGCCATACTACACAGTTAACAAACCCGGCCAATTCTGCAGAAATAACAAGATTCTTACAGGAAAGCCATACTACACAGTTAACAAACCTGGCCAATTCTTCAGAGATAAGATTCTTACAAGTAAGCCATACTACAGTTAACAAACCCGGCCAATTCTGCAGAGATAACAAGATTCTTACAGGTAAGCCATACTACACAGTTAACAAACCTGGCCAATACTGCAGAGATAACAAGATTCTTACAGGTAAGCCATACTACACAATTAACAAACCTGGCCAATTCTTCAGAGATAAGATTCTTACAAGTAAGCCATACTACACAGTTAACAAACCTGGCCAATTCTGCAGAGATAACAAGATTCTTACAAGTAAGCCATACTACACAGTTAACAAACCCGGCCAATTCTTCAGAGATAAGATTCTTACAAGTAAGCCATACTACACAGTTAACAAACCTGGCCAATTCTTCAGAGATAACAAGATTCTTACAGGTAAGCCATACTACACAATTAACAAACCTGGCCAATTCTTCAGAGATAAGATTCTTACAAGTAAGCCATACTACACAGTTAACAAACTTGGCCAATTCTGCAGAGATAACAAGATTCTTACAGGTAAGCCATACTACACAGTTAACAAACCTGGCCAATTCTTCAGAGATAACAAGATTCTTACAGGTAAGCCATACTACACAATTAACAAACCTGGCCAATTCTTCAGAGATAACAAGATTCTTACAGGTAAGCCATACTACACAGTTAACAAACCTGGCCAATTCTGCAGAGATAACAAGATTCTTACAGGTAAGCCATACTACACAGTTAACAAACCTGGCCAATTCTTCAGAGATAACAAGATTCTTACAAGTAAGCCATACTACACAGTTAACAAACCTGGCCAATTCTTCAGAGATAACAAGATTCTTACAGGTAAGCCATAATACACAGTTAACAAACCTGGCCAATTCTTCAGAGATAACAAGATTCTTACAAGTAAGCTATACTACACAGTTAACAAACCTGGCCATTTCTTCAGAGATAACAAGATTCTTACAAGTAAGCTATACTACACAGTTAACAAACCTGGCCAATTCTGCAGAGATAACAAGATTCTTACAGGTAAGCCATACTACACAATTAACAAACCTGGCCATTTCTTCAGAGATAAGATTCTTACAAGTAAGCCATACTACACAGTTAACAAACCTGGCCAATTCTTCAGAGATAAGATTCTTACAAGTAAGCCATACTACACAGTTGACAAACCTGACCAATTCTGCAGAGATAACAAGATTCTTACAGGTAAGCCATACTACACAGTTAACAAACCTGGCCAATTCTGCAGAGATAACAAGATTCTTACAAGTAAGCCATACTACACAATTAACAAACCTGGCCAATTCTTCAGAGATAAGATTCTTACAAGTAAGCCATACTACACAGTTAACAAACCTGGCCAATTCTGCAGAGATAACAAGATTCTTACAAGTAAGCCATACTACACAGTTAACAAACCTGGCCAATTCTTCAGAGATAACAAGATTCTTACAGGTAAGCCATACTACACAGTTAACAAACCTGGCCAATTCTGCAGAGATAACAAGATTCTTACAAGTAAGCCATACTACACAGTTAACAAACCCGGCCAATTCTGCAGAGATAACAAGATTCTTACAAGTAAGCCATACTACACAGTTAACAAACCCGGCCAATTCTTCAGAGATAACAAGATTCTTACAGGTAAGCCATACTACACAGTTAACAAACCCGGCCAATTCTGCAGAGATAACAAGATTCTTACAGGTAAGCCATACTACACAGTTAACAAACCTGGCCAATTCTTCAGAGATAACGTGATTCTTACAGGAAAGCCATACTACACAGTTAACAAACCTGGCCAATTCTTCAGAGATAACAAGATTCTTACAGGTAAGCCATACTACACAATTAACAAACCTGGCCAATTCTTCAGAGATAACAAGATTCTTACAGGTAAGCCATACTACACAGTTAACAAACCCAGCCAATTCTGCAGAGATAACAAGATTCTTACAGGTAAGCCATACTACACAGTTAACAAACCTGGCCAATTCTTCAGAGATAACGTGATTCTTACAGGAAAGCCATACTACACAGTTAACAAACCTGGCCAATTCTTCAGAGATAACAAGATTCTTACAGGTAAGCCATACTACACAATTAACAAACCTGGCCAATTCTTCAGAGATAAGATTCTTACAAGTAAGCCATACTACACAGTTAACAAACCTGGCCAATTCTGCAGAGATAACAAGATTCTTACAAGTAAGCCATACTACACAGTTAACAAACCTGGCCAATTATTCAGAGATAACAAGATTCTTACAGGTAAGCCATACTACACAGTTAACAAACCTGGCCAATTCTGCAGAGATAACAAGATTCTTACAAGTAAGCCATACTACACAGTTAACAAACCTGACCAATTCTTCAGAGATAACAAGATTCTTACAGGTAAGCCATACTACACAGTTAACAAACCTGGCCAATTCTTCAGAGATAACAAGATTCTTACAGGTAAGCCATACTACACAGTTAACAAACCCGGCCAATTCTGCAGAGATAACAAGATTCTTACAGGTAAGCCATACTAAACAGTTAACAAACCTGGCCAATTCTTCAGAGATAACGTGATTCTTACAGGAAAGCCATACTACACAGTTAACAAACCTGGCCAATTCTTCAGAGATAACAAGATTCTTACAGGTAAGCCATACTACACAATTAACAAACCTGGCCAATTCTGCAGAGATAACAAGATTCTTACAAGTAAGCCATACTACACAGTTAACAAACCCGGCCTATTCTTCAGAGATAACAAGATTATTACAGGTAAGCCATACTACACAATTAACAAACCTGGCCAATTCTTCAGAGATAACAAGATTCTTACAAGTAAGCCATACTACACAGTTAACAAACCCGGCCAATTCTTCAGAGATAACGTGATTCTTTCAGGAAAGCCATACTACACAGTTAACAAACCTGGTCAATTCTTCAGAGATAACGTGATTCTTACAGGAATGCCATACTACACAGTTAACAAACCCGGCCAATTCTTTCAGAGATAACGTGATTCTTACAGGTAAGCCATACTACACAGTTAACAAACCCGGTCAATTCTTTCAGAGATAACAAGATTCTTACAGGTAAGCCATACTACACAATTAACAAACCTGGCCAATTCTTCAGAGATAACGTGATTCTTACAGGTAAGCCATACTACACAGTTAACAAACCTGGCCAATTCTTCAGAGATAACGTGATTCTTCCAAGTAAGCCATACTACACAGTTAACAAACCTGGTCAATTCTTCAGAGATAACGTGATTCTTACAGGTAAGCCATACTACACAATTAACAAACCCGGCCAATTCTTTCAGAGATAACGCGATTCTTACAAGTAAGCCATACTACACAGTTAACAAACCTGGTCAATTCTTCAGAGATAACGTGATTCTTACAAGTAAGCCATACTACACAATTAACAAACCTGGTCAATTCTTCAGAGATAACGTGATTCTTACCGGTAAGCCATACTACACAGTTAACAAACCCGGCCAATTCTTCAGAGATAACGTGATTCTTACAAGTAAGCCATACTACACAGTTAACAAACCTGGTCAATTCTTCAGAGATAACGTGATTCTTACAGGTAAGCCATACTACACAATTAACAAACCCGGCCAATTCTTTCAGAGATAACGCGATTCTTACAAGTAAGCCATACTACACAGTTAACAAACCTGGTCAATTCTTCAGAGATAACGTGATTCTTACAGGTAAGCCATACTACACAGTTAACAAACCTGGCCAATTCTTCAGAGATAACGTGATTCTTACAAGTAAGCCATACTACACAGTTAACAAACCTGGTCAATTCTTCAGAGATAACGTGATTCTTACAAGTAAGCCATACTACACAGTTAACAAACCTGGCCAATTCTGCAGAGATAACGTGATTCTTACAAGTAAGCCATACTACACAGTTAACAAACCTGGCCAATTCTTCAGAGATAACAAGATTCTTACAGGAAAGTCATACTACACAATTAACAAACCTGGCCAATTATTTGGAGATAAACTGATTCCAATAGGTATACTACACAGTTAACAAACCTGGCCAATTCTTCAGAGATAACGTGATTCTTACAAGTAAGCCATACTACACAGTTAACAAACCTGGCCAATTCTTCAGAGATAACAAGATTCTTACAGGAAAGTCATACTACACAATTAACAAACCTGGCCAATTATTTGGAGATAAACTGATTCCAATAGGTATACTACACAGTTAACAAACCTGGCCAATTCTTCAGAGATAACGTGATTCTTACAGGAAAGTCATACTATACAGTTCACACACCTGGCGCATTATTTGGAGATAAACTGATTCCTATAGGTATACTACACAGTTAACAAACCTGGCCAATTCTTCAGAGATAACGTGATTCTTACAGGTAAGCCATACTACACAATTAACAAACCTGGTCAATTCTTCAGAGATAACGTGATTCTTACAGGAAAGTCATACTACACAATTAACAAACCTGGTCAATTCTTCAGAGATAACGTGATTCTTACAGGAAAGTCATACTATACAGTTCACACACCTGGCGCATTATTTGGAGATAAACTGATTCCAATAGGTATACTACACAGTTAACAAACCTGGCAAATTCTGCAGAGATAATGTGATTCTTATAGTTAAGCCAAGTTTCACAGGTGACACCAAAACAAACAACTGTGGACACTTACTGAGACAAACGGGGCAGCACTGGCCCTCCTTCTTCACCATAAAGGAGCATGGGAGTACGGGACAGGTAATGGGGTCACACACGACCATCCCGTCAATCTTACACAAACATACTGTACAGTCATCTCGCAGCCACGACTGACCCGGACTATAAACCTCCTTGTTATTGGTACAATTCTTCTCCCACAGAGATTCTGGAAATACATAATTATATTTATATATAATTATTAAATATCTTTTGTGTAGTCAGAATTATAAACTAGACAGTAGACGCTGTTACGAACGTTATGCGTTTGTGTAATTTCATCAAAATTTGTCCAATAGTTGTGCAGGAGGCATCATACAATGATGTCAGGTGCACAGAAGTAGCATTTAGAATGCAGATATGCACTTTTCTGTCTAATAAAGGGGTGACATAATAAATTTTGACATCATAAGACAAACAAAAACCAACAACATGGTGGCGTCCTCGATAAGCGTAATAATAATAGTAATTCATAAAGAACATGTGGATAATCTACGAGGAGCCTCGCCATTCTTCGTTTTCTAAGCCTCGCCTAATAAACTTGATGTAAAAGGCACTGACGTTATAAATATTCTCTATTTACCAAATTCTTTTTCATTTAACATAATACTAACAAATAAAGATAAGCTAAGGTATCATTAATTTGTTGTTAAGCTCTGGGAGGGCTAACGTGTCTTCTTTTTTTCTTTTCTTTTTAGCTCCAGAAGAGTTTCCAGGACATTCCATTGTTAATCTTTGGGAGAGTTTCCATGATATAAAATGGTTCCACTGAGTTTCCAGCTGGTTCCGTTATCAATCTCTGGGAGAGTTTACACAACATTCCGGTGGTTCTAGGCCTAATTACACCATTGCGTTTGTGCTTCCGTGGTGTATAGTCAAATAGTTCCGTATAAAAATTGTTTCCCTGCCTAATACTAGTGATACAATATGCCCAATTTTGATTGCTTTTTGTTATTATTACCTATAATTCATCCGAATGATGTATTGGCAACATTTATTAGTGTTTGTTTGAGATATTTAATTATAACTGACATAGTAAAGCGAAAGTAGAAATGGGGTAAATCTATCTGTGACGTGTCAAAATAGAATGTGACGTCATTCAACAGATTGGCTTTTTCTTACATGATACATGACCCTCTGTTTTTATTACTTTTTTATATTGGCGGACGCTCGATCATTTGATTGATATGTGTTTTACAGTTTTCTACAGAGAAAAATGTGCATTTTTTTTATCTCTTCACATATATTCGTCCTATATAAAATGAAGAAGGAAAATCAATGGTGCAATATCACCTCTATAGGTTAATAGCACTTACAATTTATTCTAATACACCCGCACTATATAGCCTAGTTTAAAATATCTCGTTATATTGAACGATATATCACTGTAATTTTTGCAACGTTAGGAGAATAAGCATTGCGCATTGCGCATTGCGCATTGTAACGTATGCAACGTTAGGAGAGCAAGCAAAGCAATGCGAAATATTTCAGATGTGTGCGTTATTTTCACATTTTAGGGGTATTAGAATAGAAATAGAACATCGTTTACGGTGAATTATCTATAATATATCACGGTTTGTCGTTCAATTGTAAACAATAACTTCACTCGCCCTTCGGGCTCGTGAAATTATTGTTTACAATTGAACTCCAAACCGTGATATATTAAACGATAATTCACAGTAAACGATGTTCTATTTCTTAAATAATGTGATCTCAGTATGACTCGCAGGATCACCTGAAAGTGTGACTGATAGCCTCCTTGAATAAGTGTCAACAAAATAATCCCCTTTGCACATAAATGCAGTGCAATGTATTAATACTGACCTTGACATTTACACACTTTGCACCCAAATCTGTCCTTCTGGTAACCATGGTTACACACTTTGTCACAGGTCAATGACTGACACTTGCTGCACCGACAAACTGGGCATCCCTTCTTGCTGAGCTTGTATCCATGGTTGCACTTCTTCGAGCAGTTGGTCAGGGTGGGGCACTCTGAGGGGGGTTTGTGACACTCACAGGACATCTGACCCATCTCGTCATAGACGTAGCCATAGCGACAGTCTTTGTAACAGCCCTCTGATGTAGAGAGAGAACCATGAATAAGCACTAGGTAAAACTCATTTACTCAAAGTAAACATCAATCAATGTAAACATGTCTGCAATCAGAAAAAAATAATTAAGAAAGGGACTTTTTTAATTACCATGACTGAGTTCTTTAAAATATATAAGTTACAAACAGCAAAAGTATATAAGAGATTCACGATTCTGGTATATGTACTCATAAAGCAGACAGTGGTGAAAGAAAGAAATACAGACAGACGTATGGTATCATCTGCACAGATTGAAAGATAAATGGACAAACTGAGAGAAAGCCGGTGATAAGCCATCTGAGACACAGACATAGACTTGCACCTGACTGGAGAATGAGAAAGACAAATAAGGGCAGACGGGCATCTGACAAGGGAAGACGGACATAGAGACAGACATGCAGGCCCCTGGACAACAAGACAGATATAATATACAGACGGGGCACCTGATGAGAGGAAGAGATGGACATACAGAAAACACCAGAGAGCAAATGACGGGAGAACGAGACAGATATATAGATGAGCACCTGACAGGAGAATGAGACGGACAGCACAGATTGAAAGATAAATGGACAAACTGAGAGAAAGCCGGTGATAAGCCATCTGAGACACAGACATAGACTTGCACCTGACTGGAGAATGAGAAAGACAAATAAGGGCAGACGGGCATCTGACAAGGGAAGACGGACATAGAGACAGACATGCAGGCCCCTGGACAACAAGACAGATATAATATACAGACGGGGCACCTGATGAGAGGAAGAGATGGACATACAGAAAACACCAGAGAGCAAATGACGGGAGAACGAGACAGATATATAGATGAGCACCTGACAGGAGAATGAGACGGACATAAAGACAGACGAGCACCTGACAGGAGATACAGATGAGCACTTGACAGGAGAATGAGACAGATATATAGACAGACAAGCACCTGACAGGAGAATGAGACATATATCTAGAAACAAGCACCTAACGTAAGAACGAGACGGACATATACACAGACGGGCACCGGCCGAGAGAACCTACCTGGTTTACATTTACAGATGTGACAGCCATCAGGAGTTTGCTGTAATCCTGTCTCGCAGGTAATGTTACATGTTGACAGATCCAGACATTTGTTGGACGACTGGTTTGGGTATACTCTTGGTGCTGCAAGAAACACACAAAATATAATGGACATCATGGAAGATAAGTTTATAAGTTATAACTAAATATGTTACCTTCTGTAAATAAGAACATTATTATTATTAGGTCATTATTGTTTGATTTTTTGTTTTACGAACCCTCATACAATAAAACAAAATTAGGTTGTTTTTCTGTAGGGTATTTGGTCATTTTTAGCTCTACTGATCAGAGATCAGCAGAGCCTATGCCGTGGTGCGGCGTCCGTCGTCCGTCGTCCGTCTGTACGTCTGTCTGTCCGTAAACTTTTATTTGTAGCGACAACTCCTCTGAAACTACTGGATGGATATTCATGAAACTTTACAGAAATATTGCCCATAAAGTCTAGTTGATCCTAGCAAAAATTCATGTTGATGTGAAATCCAAGATGGCCGCCAAAGCTAAAAATAGAGTTTTAAAATACAAGTTTGTAGCGACTACTTCTTGAAAACTATAAGTGATACTGATATGGGACTTTTTCTAAAATGATCAGCATGACATGATGTTGATCCTTGTCAAAAATCGTTTTGATTCAACGTTAAACATGGCTGCCAGTGGCCATCTTTGTTTACATAGAGTTATATAGTAAAAAGTTGTAGCGACTACTCCTCTGAAACTACTTGACGGATTGTCATGAAACTTTACAGGAATGTTGCTCTTGATGTCTTATTGATCCTAGCAAAATTTCAGATCTGCCAGAAATTCAAGATGGCCGTCACAGCTAAAAATAGATTTTTAAAAAATAAGTTTGTAGCGACTACTTCTTGAAAACTATAAATGATATTGATATGGGACTTTTTCTAAAATGATCAGCATGACATGATGTTGATCCTTGTGGAAAATTATTTTGATTCGACGTTTAACATGGCTGCCAGTGGCCATCTTTGGTTACATAGAGTTATATAGTAAAAACTTGTAGCGACTACTCCTCTGAAACTACTTGACGGATGTTCATGAAACTTCACAGGAATGTTGCTCTTGACGTTTAGTTGATCCTAGAAAAATTTCAGGTTGGCCGGAAATTCAAGATGGCCGCCACAGCTAAAAATAGATTTAAAATAAATAAGTTTGTAGCGACTACTTCTTCAAAACTATAAGAGATATTGATATGGGACTTTTTCTAAAATGATCAGCATGACATGATGTTGGTCCTTGTCGAAAATCGTTTTGATTTGACGTTAAACATGGCTACCAGCGGCCATCTTTGTTTACATAGAGTTATATAATGAAAACTTGTAGCGACTACTCCTCTGAAACTACTTGACGGATTTTCATGAAACTTCACAGGAATGTTGCTCTTAATGTCTAATTGATCCTAGCAAAATTTCAGGTTGGCCGGAAATTCAAGATAGATGGCCGCCACGGTTAAAAATAGATTTTCAAAAAACAAGTCTGTAGCGACTACTTCCTGAAATCAAAATCAATCAGTAGAGCTTCAAGGTCATTGACCTCTTGTTATTTTTTATTTTACGTCCTCCCAGATTTTAATCGCAAATTTCATTCTCTCTTTCTTTCAAGTGAAATCAAAAAAATAGGCTTTCCAAATTATTTTTTTTCTCCTCCTCCTACAGCAATTCTCCTTCTTAATGGTTTGTAAAACCAATAATCAAAAGATAAAAGCCTTATTTATCCCTTATTTAAAAGCTATATTTATCCCAGACTCAAAGAGCTGCTATGGGTGTTGGACTGCGTATCAATGTCATTTTACTGTTCATAAAACAACTGTATTTTAGTAAGAATACCCAGATGCAGTCAAATTGGTATACATGTACAGGCATTTTATGGGTCCTCTACTACTTAAATTACGTATCAATTTTAGGGATTAACAGTCTACAAATTATGATCTGCACATGCGCAAACTGTTTTTTAATATTAGACGTAAATTTCGGGGATACAGTCTATATATCTGTTCTCAGCATATGAATTGTCACTGATTATTGACTGATGTTAAACTTTATTAAAGGGACAAACGGCGATCTTGATTTTATATAAGCTTGGGGTGCCCCGTTAGTTTTTCTACATAACTTGCATTTCTTCAATAATTAAGATTAATTATAAGAATTATATAAAGGAAATTATGGTTGAATATTACTAACTGATTGTGTGTACAGCTATATATGTATCTCTTTTTGGTGCTGTCTGATTTTAAAACAAGCAACACATTAAACAGAGTTGATGAAACTTAAACTGAAGCATCTTGGTTTAAACATATTTCATTTCAACAATTTTACAACATATATATATATGTTGGTACAGTACATAGTTAATAGGATTGGAACGAAAGAAACAACGTATAGAGTTCCTCTCCTTGCAAGAAGCATCTTCTAAATAGTTTGAATAGGTCTGCTTCACTGCTATTTATTCTTTCTCATGAACTACTGATCAGATTTCAATAATAAAAAACATCTGATATTAAACCTTTCTTCTAATGTAAATTTACACTGCTGAAAACTGAGATTACCTTCACAGAAACTAATCTTTCAATCCAACTGCTTTCTATTATCATTAAGTTGTCTTTTTGTTTATAACTGTTCTGACTGGCTTGTGATACTTTGTATCACTGTTAAAGTATCACTGTTTCTTGTTACTAAATTAACCCTAGACTGGCTATGTCCTTATGTTTGTTCATGTTTATAATATTTGAGACAACTCAAGCTCTCATCAAATCAGTCTGCATTAAGTCCCCTTTGAATTATTGGCTTCAAACATAAGTAGTTCAGAGCTATTCAGAAAGCGACTGATAAATATGTTTAGGACGTAATATTTGATTTTGATTTAAAAAAAAAAGGAAAATATAACCACTGAGACAACAGCCAGTCTAGTCTAGAGCTTGACTGACCAGCATACAAGCCCCACATGACACAGCATGTAAATTATTATCACTACATTCAAACGAAATACATTATATTATATTTTTGATAGATCTGTTTGTAGTGGGAGGTTTGGGATGCCAGCATGCCATCCATCATCTAACTTCCAGTACATGGTGATTAATTCTTGTATAAGATAAACCCCTGGCCAGGTTTTCATCTTCACAAATGCTGGGATACAAGATAAAGGGAGATAAGTCGAGGGTCAATGAAATGTTAATAAATATTCATTGATTGACACCATGTCCATTTCAATTACTTCCAGGAAGGTGAATAAGAACCATTGATCCTGACGGGTAACTGTGGAT
This sequence comes from Cyrtodaria siliqua, assembly GCA_037043455.1. Classification (NCBI taxonomy): domain Eukaryota; kingdom Metazoa; phylum Mollusca; class Bivalvia; order Adapedonta; family Hiatellidae; genus Cyrtodaria; species Cyrtodaria siliqua. Next base: position 7,779 of record JAWPHD010019392.1, on the reverse strand, counting down.
TCTATCTGGATTGTACTTGCTATTCGTCTAGCCATGCGCTAATTTTCAATAATCTTTCTGACAATTAATTTGAACTCTTGAAGGTGCCTCTAAATTTCTGTGTAAAATCTCCCAGTGCTTTTTCTTCTACATTTTGGGAACATAACCCATACCCTCAAAATTGGGAATTTTAGCGTGATTTTTCATAAAATTGGGAAACAAAACAGTCAAACATTTATTTCATAGTTGTATCTTTCATACTGTTTCCACTACAACAAGATCAACAGAGGCATTTAAAAGCATTTCATATTCAATAGTTGTCACATTTTTTCTTCTTTTTGGTGTTCTTTCTTTTTCTTCTTTGAATTTTCTTCTCAAAATTGAGAAAAAAATATTTGTTTTTCGTCATTGGGAATATGACCCAATAACGGCTATAAAAACAGCCAAAAAAAAAGCCTGTCTCCATATAACAGACATTATTCAACTGGCAGAAGAAAATGCTTTACTAACATAAAACAGTCAAACCATGATTTATACACATGATAAACCTTCCAGATGGATGCTTTTATAACATAAATCTCATTAAACACAAGGCTTACAAGTTACTAAATTATCATCAATGTCATCAAGTCAGAAAATAAATCACTCAAAATGATAGGTTTCACACTTCCCCTTTAATAACATCCCAATAAATCATTCTACCTAGTAGACTTACTTCCCCTTTAAAACTTGTCTAATTTAAACACAGGCTATCTGGACTAATTAGGAGAGCTATCCTCCTTCCAGTGTCTGATAAAGTGATTAAAGGTGATTAGTGGATGCTATAATTAACTTTTAATTAATCAGAGCTCACAATTGCATTTCCTGACAGATCTCCTCCGTTAATCTGTGGTACAATTCTGTATTTAGAATAGGCAGACAATTTCCGGGACATTTCTGAGAATTTATGATGCATTATAGTGTGCCTGGAATCAATTCTGCAATTTTTTAAAAAATGATGTTAAAAACTGACTGGTGCCACCTGCCATGTTTATATAATTAGGATCTACAGGGTGGAGCAAAAAACATGGGTATTATTATTATATCATAATCAACCATCTTGCTGATATACAAAAGTTATGATAGTATTTAAATATATGGTGTATTCTTTTCAGGTAATTTCAATTGAGATTTTTAGTGTAATACAATATACAAAGTTTATGTGGTATGTACTATTTTTTGCATGGACCCATGAGGGCCCACACAGTAAAGGCTGAATTCTGTTTTGGTGGTATCAGATGTATTGACGCTGGGTCCGCGCCATTTTGTATATAGGGAAATGAACAATACTATAACTGATGAAAGCATTCTTTTGAGCGAGTATCCACGAGTATCACACCCTCAGCAGTATCCCTCCCATAGTATCGCTCTCGGAGCATCGCTGTTTGAGCATCACTCTCGGAGCATCGCTGTTTGAGCATCACTCCCCGAGCATCACTCCTAGAGCATCAGTCCCCAAGCATCACTCCTAGAGCATCAGTCCCCATGCATCAGTCCCAGTGCATCAGTCCTAGAGCATCAGTCCCCAAGCATCAGTCCCAGTGTATCAGTCCCAAAGCACCAGTCCCTGACAATCACTCCGCAAGTATCGATCATCACTCCCCGAGGATCGATCACTGAGCATCACTCCTTCAGCTCACTCCTCAAGTATCAATCCCCTAGCATCACTCCTCCAGCATCACTCTCGAGTAGCATCACTGCCATTTCTCTGTAAGTGTTCTGCCTACTAACTTTGGTCACACCCTGCAGCTGAGTCATCATAGGGGGCATCTGCATTGCTTATGAACTGCACAGTTCACACTATTGTAATATTTCATTTAGCAGCAGGAATAATTCAAACAAATCAACTGACTTAAACCAGCTGTGGCATGCTTGCTCATGTGTGCATGTAAATATGCTTCTGTATTGCATCATCGTGATGGTGGGCACTTAGCAATCTCACAAGTTTGTTGTTTGTAGGCCTACCAAAAATCAAGTTTCCTGATGCGAACTGGGCTGTACTGGAGCAGACAGAGACAAATGTCTAATCCTAAAATCAGCTGGAGGTCTTGGGGCACAAGTCCCAAATGGAACTTGACCATTCCCAAATGCATCAATATGACCTTGATCCTTCACTTAATGATCAAAAATCAGTCGGTTGTATTTGGCCCAACCCCAATAAGTTGGACATACTTACAAAGTTGTATAAAAGTAAGTATTTTCAAAGATATTGTGCCAAAACCATTTTCAAGCCAAGTTTAAACTCCTTGTGACATAATCTGAAAATCGGAAAGCATCTGACCGTCTTCAAAAGAATCTTACTTTCAAAGTTTCATAAACATAGACATTTATACAAAGTTTCATGAAGAACAGTAGATAACAGCAACTTTGACACAAACTTTTACCAATGCTGACGCCATTGGTAAATTTCTTCCAAAAGTTGAACTTAATAAAGTATCTTGCTATCAAGGGTGTAGCTATGCCCAACTGACAGCTTTGGCCTGATTGTTACCCAATCCAGGGGTCGGGGGCATGCATTAGGTGCGTTATGACTTATATTTCAGATTTATAGAAAAGAAAAGGTAAGTACACAAATGTGTCTGAAAATTATATGAGTACATTAAACTATGTGGACCAATTACCACCAGAACCGCCACCCATACACTCCCACCCCTCCCCCATTTTTAATGCATTTTTGGACTAATTTTTAATTTTTTAAAGGGTTCTGGAAATTAGGCATAGGCCTGGGCCTACTGTGCCTATGCAGAGCTACGCCAATGGCTATAATTACTATTTTTATGGAAGACCATAACACCTGTTGTTGTTGTTTAAAGGGAATGTAGTGGCACAGCCAAACAAGAACTGTTATTGAGAGTTCTACGAAACTTGCAAAAAGGTGAAAGAATTATCAAAATCGTATGATAAACAAAAAAGATATGACCATTTGAAGGTTGTACTAAAATGGATATGGGAGCCGCCATTTTGAAAACTATGATGTCATAGTTCCATATAACCATATATGGAACCATTGGAACATGGTTCCATATGACCATATAATTATGGAATAGTGATTAAAATCATTTAACGCAAAGCAAATTACTGCAAATGAATGCAAACTCCTTAACTGGGCATATACTGCATTATTGACATTAGTTATATATATTCTTCATACAGTTACTTTAATTTTCCCCCCTATAAATGAGTAAATTTTCATATTTATCAATATTCCATATATGGTCATTTAGAACTGTGATGTCATAGCTCTAAAAATGGCAGCTTCCATATCAGTTTCAACAGAACCTTCAAACGATCATATCTTCTTTGTTTAACATCCGATTTTGATAATTCTTTCACCCTTTTCCAAGTTTTTCAGAACTCTCAATAATAAAGTTTGTTTGGCTGTGTCACTATATTCCCTTTAAGAATTATGTCCCATTAAGACTGCATTTGAAAAAGATAAAATTTAGAACTCAAATAATCTTAAATATGTTTACATGAAACTTCCATAATATATTTACACATATATCTAAGCTACACTTAAGTTATAAATACATACTTGATAAATAGTGAATTAGTCAAAACAAAATGACCTTGAGCATGGCATAAGCTGAGTTAATGGACCAATTCATACTTTTATCAAGTTCATATTTATTATAAAAGTATAGCACTGTCTTGGTAAAAGTATAAACATATTAAACTGCAAGTTACGTGTAAAAATATTCAGGAATATTTGAGTTCTAATTCTTTTCTTTTGATAATGCACTTTCAAAGGGATTCAAAAAAAAAAGGGGACATTACCCTTAAATGACAGCATCTACACTGAAAAACTGAAATTACTTGTTTACTTAACAGACTAAAATGTTGGCAGATATTGAAAATCCAGTATTCTCATTGCATCATCAATTTGGTATTCACATTAACCTGAAAATCAATAAATAATCACCCACAATGCACCAAGATAGCACCAAGAGTTTCCTGTGGATGTGAATTATGCAGACACATTAATTACTAATGTAATAACATCATTCCCCAAGCTTTGATATACCTAACTTTCATTAATTAGGTTTATATAATTGGAAGACTTGAAAATCAGTTTATATTGAAAGTTAATCAACAGTCTGCACTTACTGGATATTTAGAATCAAATATTGACATTTTGTATAGCATCATCAATTAGCAAAATAATAAAATAATTTACTATATTTCATAACAGGAAAGTCAATAAGGTAACAAGTCTAAATCTTTCCTTGCCAAGAAACCACACAATTAATATTTAGACATTTTGTTGAATTCCTTAATTATATGAAAGGGTTCTTCAATATTCTGTTCTCTTGTTTTATATCTTGTAAATTAATTATTAGTTATTGCATCTTTATTCCCCTAATGAAAAGTTATTTACATTCTGTCCATCATTATCAGTTGCAACAGGTGCAGAGTTATGCTGCCCAGTCAAACTATATAAAATGAGTAAAACACCAAAATACAGAACAGTTACCTTGTCAGGTCTGCCCTTTGCTAGATTTTGCTAATCTTTATTTCCTTTATCTGTCTTGAAATTCCACAATGTCGTTACAATTTCCTAGGGAAGAAACCACAAGAAAATTGGATAATTATTCAGAAATAAAAATGTCTGAGATATTTCCAATAGTTAATCTTGCACATAATTGGCAATAACCTGTGGTCTAAATCAATTTGTTGACTAATCAATGAGACCAATATGACAGATAAAGTACTATCAACTCTGAAACCTCCCCTATTAATTATCACAGAAACATGTCAGAAACAAGGAAGTTTCTTGGAATGTGTTCAAATATCCACACTCACTCCTGTGTCAGAATGACCTCCCCATGGTGTGATCAATAGTTTTGTCTGGGAAATGAGATTAAAGATTGGACTGATATTAAATCAATTTTGCAGAATATTGTTACACCAGTTAGTTATAGGACTGACCTGAGATTCCTCTGTTTATTGAGAATCTCTACAATTCATCCATGTATTTTAAATTAAACTGACCCCAGAGCAATAAAATACCCATTTTCGCACAGCAGGGCATCAATTATCTGACAGCAGATAGGCACATTAAAAAAATTAGAAATAAGTTGGTGAAACAAAATGCTATCTGCAAATAGAGATAAGGCAGTGATATATACTTCTAACATTTAATTCTGCATGGACAAAGTTTTAGCTCATTAGCTGGCATGTTAGGTGATTTATTGCCATTTTATTGACCTCATGCTGGGTATGCTGAAACCAAGGTGATTATTATGTAACTAAGTGAGCTGAGTAAAAACTACTACAGGTTTTCGGTCAGTCCTATAACTGAATTATACGAACTTCGAGTTCAAGTTCAGAAGCCTAGAAACAGTCTGAAAAATAGATTTTCAGGTGTGTTTTTATCAACCCAATCTGATGCATGACCCTTCATAAAGATGTTGCCAGAAATTCGCCACAGAATGCATTTTTGTAAGTTGTTTTTACAAGTTTTTGTAAGTTGTTTTTTAAATAATAATAATAATGCAAAAAAGTATGTTGGTAAAAAAACAAACACTATTGGATGCTGAGAAACAAATCACAGAAACCATAGAATAAGAAAAATAAACATTTCAACAACTATTTAATCCTGGCATATCACTCTAGCCCTGCCAGAAGTTACTCAGCCACACACTGAAGGCATAATTATAGGAATTTTTGGCAAATACACGAATATTGTGCTTTATTGTGATTAAATTAACAAAGTTTTGAAATCTATGATTTCTGCAGGTATTTCTGTGAGTCACTAGCTGTTAGCATCTATTTTGGATTAACATTCAGGGTGGTACCATTGAATGATGAAATTAACATTTTTTCAGCATCTTTCACAATCTCCAGGCTCATGCCATACCATTTTACTACAAAAATATATTTCCTTTGCTCTTAATTTGTATGTATAAATACAGATGGCATTGATAATATAATTATGGCATTTCCCAAAGATAAATTTAATTTTAACATATATCAGCATAATATTTTACAGATTTCTGACTGACTTCTGACTGACTCTTTAAGTTTATAGAGGATGACCAAATGACCACATATAAGATTTATAAATCTTAAAACACTATACTGCATGTACCTAGAAATTTGAAATGATGCTTTGAATTTAACAATCATTTAAAGGAACACATCGCATTCTAGAAGTATTTATCAAACAATACAATTAGTATCTCTATTAACCAAGTTAAACCAGCTTAGTAGTGTATTTAAATAAAAGATAGTGTAATTTGGAGTTTTCAATTTGTCCTCGTTATTCTACCATAGGTTATATAGATATATTACTGGTGTAACATAATCAACAATTAGTAGTTTACAACAGTTGCTATTTGGTGCAACATAATCAACAGTTAGTAGTATACAACAGTTGCTATTTGGTGCAACATAATCAACAGTTAGTAGTATACAACAGTTGCTATTTGGTGCAACATAATCAACAATTAGTAGTATACAACAGTTGCTATTTGGTGCAACATAATCAACAATTAGTAGCATACAACAGTTGCTATATGGTGCAACATAATCAACAATTAGTAGTATACAACAGTTGCTATATGGTGCAACATAATCAACAATTAGTAGTATACAACAGTTGCTATGTGGTGCAACATAATCAACAACAGTTGCTATATGGTGCAACATAATCAACAATTAGTAGTATACAACAGTTGCTAAGTGGTGCAACGTAATCAGCAATTAGTAGTATTCAACAGTTGCTATGTGGTGCAACATAATCAACAATTACTAGTATACAACAGTTGCTATGTGGTGCAACATAATCAACAACAGTTGCTATATGGTGCAACATAATCAACAATTAGTAGTATACAACAGTTGCTATGTGGTGCAACATAATCAACAACAGTTGCTATGTGGTGCAACATAATCAGCAATTAGTAGTATACAACAGTTGCTATGTGGTGCAACATAATCAACAACAGTTGCTATATGGTGCAACATAATCAGCAATTAGTAGTATACAACAGTTGCTATATGGTGCAACATAATCAACAATTAGTAGTATACAACAGTTGCTATATGGTACAACATAATCAACAATTAGTAGTATACAACAGTTGCTATGTGGTGCAACATAATCAACAATTAGTAGTATACAACAGTTGCTATGTGGTGCAACACAATCAACAATTAGCAGTATACAACAGCTGCTATGTGGTGCAACATAATCAACAATTAATTAGTAGTATACAACAGTTGCTATGTGGTGCAACATAATCAACAATTAGTAGTATACAACAGTTGCTATATGGTGCAACATAATCAACAATTAGTAGTATACATAAGCTGCTATGTGGTGCAACATAATCAACAATTAGTAGTACACAACAGTTGCTATGTGGTGAAACATAATCAACAATTGTAGCATACAACAGTTGCTATGTGGTGCAACATAATCAGCAATTAGTAGTATACAACAGTTGCTATGTGGTGCAACATAATCAACAAATAATAGTATACAACAGTTGCTATGTGGTGCAACATAATCAGCAATTAGTAGTATACACCAGTTGCTATGTGGTGCAACATAATCAGCAATTAGTAGTATACAACAGTTGCTATGTGGTGCAACATAATCAACAAATAATAGTATACAACAGTTGCTATGTGGTGCAACATAATCAGCAATTAGTAGTATACAACAGTTGCTATGTGGTGCAACATAATCAGCAATTAGTAGTATACAACAGTTGCTATGCTATTCAAATAGTTAATAGTAGTCATAAAAACATG
>JAWPHD010019391.1:0-35889 GCA_037043455.1 Cyrtodaria siliqua | reverse complement strand
GTCCCGTTATTCATTTTAGCCTGTCCACTCCTGGGGAATCTGTACGCTGCGTGGACAGGGTAGTGTATTAGAAGACATTTGGTTCATGTTTAGTAAACTATCTTTGTTTAAATACAATTTCTGTTTGCATCCAGACAAGTAATGCATATGTCAAATTGCATGCGTAAACTTGGTTTAATTAGTGTTTTATTCTGAAAAAACATAGTACTGTACACCTACGATTTTATAGGATAAGCCAATCATGGTATATCATCGGTGGCCGTATTCATCAATGTCGAATCAATTAGTGCGAACGGTAGTGAATAAAACCTGCATAGTATACAGAATCTACGGATGTTACTACTATTTAATCACTAAGTACGGGCCCTATTTTGTGAGAGTAATGTATAGGTGTATTCTGTATGTGTGTGTTTATGGGTTACAGTTGAAATTCCAACATTTTTGCGGCAAATCACTTGCTGTTGACTGCCGATGGTGTATGCAGATACATATATATAGATCTACACAGTACAATATGTAATATATTTGTTGTATTTATCTTTGTATGCCTGTATGTGGATGGGTGAAGATATTGGGGAACGGGCGATGAGATAATACTTACATTACTGTTCTTCTTTATATATTTTATTCAAATAGTACAACAGGAGATAACATAATTTATTAAAAAATGGTAATTGCTGTTCTTTAAGAGCTATTGGTAAGCAATCTTAGACCAAAACAATCCAAAATGGATGGGGTATGGTTAATTGAAATGCATAATATACGCATGAGCAATGTCAGTAACATAATAGATGGCAGTAATTCAACACTATTGATATGAACATAATCTCCGAAAAATACATGGCCGAAATTGGGCCCTTTACTTTCCAAAAGTTTTGGTACAATTTTACTCAAAGCTGTTTTATGTTTCATGTTAACAAATGGTCCATAGAATTGTCCATGTATTAGTTAGAGGCTATGAAGTGAAATTTTAACAATTAAGAAACCCTAAGGGAAGGAGCGCAGCGACTGACCGGGGTTTCTTAATTGTTAAAATTTCACTTCTTAGCCTCTAACTGACTTAGTGTTTGCCCTACTTTTCCGCCGCACTTCTACGAAACCACGCGTCTTAACACGTTCGCGCCAAAAACAAGCGCGTGCCATTTAGTAAGCTATTACTTAATGATTAAATGGTTAAAATTGGTTGATCGTTAGAAATTTACATGAATAAATTCGCCATATTTTTTAAAATTCCTCAACCGTCTGACTGGAGGAAAAAGTAGGGCAAACACTAAGTATCTATAAAAGGCACGCGCGAGATCATTTTCCAAATAATATATGTTATCACCATTCAAAATTCGAAGTACAACCAATGTTTGAACAGGAATATTTTCTTTTATAACGCCATGTGACTTCAACACACACACATGATGCACATGAAAAGCATGCACGTGAATTGAATACTGAAACATGCGGTATGGTCATTTGATCGTATTATTATGTATTTTGTGCTGTTTTTATTCGAATATAATTATAAATAACCTTTTGTTCCTGTTAAAAACAGTCTAACAGTTATGTTTAACACACCCACAAATATAGATGCCATGTATAATAGTTTGATAATTAAAACCCGCTAGGGATTATTTTGAAAGCGCATGTCATTAAAGGAATATCTTCTTTTTTTTTACAATGATGTACTTTGACATTTGGATATTGTGATAAATTAGCTTATTTAATTTAGAAATGGTGTCTCCTGTGCCATTTATAGATAATGGACAATTCATTATGAATCAATTTATTTAACATAACAAAACAAACATCTTTGATTAAAATTGTATTTATTTTTTTACTATAATCGACACGATTAGTCTTTCCCAAGGTCTATGCTACATGATCGACATTGATTATGCCTATAATAAAGGACATTTGTTGACATGAATGTATGTATGTATGTACGGATGGATGGCAATGCATGCATGGGTTTTAACGTCGCTTTTAACAATCATGGGGTTTCAACGTCGCTTTTAACAATCATGGGGTTCAACGTCGCTTTTAACAATCATGGGGTTCAACGTCGCCTTTTTAACAATCATGGGGTTTCAACGTCGCTTTTAACAATCATGGGGTTCAACGTCGCTTTTAACAATCATGGGCTTTTAACAATCATGGGGTTCAAACGTCGCTTTTTAACAATCATGGGGTTCAACGTCCGCTTTTAACAATCATGGGGTTTCAACGTCACTTTTAACAATCATGGGTTTAACGGCGCTTTTAAACAATCATGGGGTTTTAACGTCGCTTTTAACAATCATGGGGTTCAACGTCGCTTTTAACAATCATGGGGTTCAGCGTTGCTTTTAACAATCATGGGGTTCAACGTCGCTTTTAACAATCATGGGGTTCAACGTCACTTTTAACAATCATGGGGTTTCAACGTCGCTTTAAACAATCATGGGGTTTTAACGTCGCTTTTAACAATCATGGGGTTCAACGTCGCTTTTAACAATCATGGGGTTTAAACGTCGCTTTTAACAATCATGGGATTCAACGTCGCTTTTCACAATCATGGTGTTTTTAAACGTCGCTTTTAAACAATCATGGGGGTTCAACGTCGCTTTTAAACAATCATGGGGTTCAAACGTCGCTTTTAACAATCATGGGGTTTTAACGTCGCTTTTAACAATCATGGGGTTCAACGTCGCTTTTAACAAAACATTTCGATTTATTTTTCAATAATAGGGAAGCTGTCTGTGAATAAATGTATGTATGCAGGGTAGAAGAATAAGGGTACATTAGTACTATCGTCTCATAAACTGTAATGTGGGGAAAACGTATTTAAAAACGAAGGGAATGTCTTTGTTCTAATGCTATTAATAAGAAAAACTGTTCGTATTGGGGTCGAAGATTCCACGTTTTTACATAGTTCTTATTACAGCCCACGTTTCTCGTTGGGTTTTGCAATAGTCAACTTAAAGGTCGTCGTACATTGCGTACAAAAGGCTAAGCCTTCGTAGTGTGATAGTTAATGAAAAAGTACATCTATTTACAATATTATTTTATTGTAAGTTTATAAATATGCCGAAAACTGCAGTAGATTTTCTATGACGTTTGTTGTATGCAGAAGTATTCGCGCCCTGAACGGGCGGTCTGACTTGTCGTCGGCTTTTTTGTGAGAGATGTACCATTCATTCCATTAACGGTCTGATAATAGCAGACGACAAGTCGACCATAGAACAGACCGTCATATAAAGAAGGAACGTTCATGTTGAAATGTAAATAAGTATAGACTAATACTTCATCAGTCATTACTCATAACGTTAGGATCGAACAATTAAAAAAATAATATATTATATTTAATATATATTTATACTTTTAAACAAAGGTGTGACTTTGTATTTTATATTTTTTCTTAAAAAAACAGTCTTTATTTGAAAAATTGGAGAATGCTTTTCCACGTATTAATGGTAATACTTTGCTCACAAACCGGAGTTACTCAAGATCAGTGCTTTATTTGAAGCCAGCGACTTTTCTTCTGTGGAAGGTGTGTTTACTCGTCCATCGTCAAAATATGTGTCGAGTTTTGACGAATTAATACAAAATAAACCAAAATGATTGTTATATCATGCAATGTTTCATACATTAAATGAATTTATACAAAATATGCTGGTGGATTAAGCTGTAGGGACGATGTATGCACCAATTTCAAAAATAGCTTGTCACAACGAACATGAGCTGGTGTCAACGCTATTACGGAATTCCGTTAGGGCCATCGCCTTTCAATGTGTTGATCTGAAACGCGATACTCGATAGTACGATGATGAAAACGCGAAATCACGAAACTACGATAACGAAAACGCGATAACACGATGATGATAACGCGATACTACGTTAACGAAAACGCAATAATACGATAGTACGATGATGATAATGCAATATACTATCGTGTTTTCACCATCGTACTGTCGCGTTTTCACCATCGTAATATCGTGATATCGCCTTTTCGTTATCGTAGTATCGTGATTTCGCAATTTCATTATCGTACTATCGCGTTATCATCATCGTACTATCGCGTTATCATCATCGTACTATCGCGTTATCACCATCGTACTATCGCGTTATCATTATCGCGTCATCGCCTTCCGGTGCGCATGTGCATGCTCAAAAATAGAAGATCTTCAAGTACAGCAGTACAAATGGACGAGTTTTAAACTTTCAACCTTCTTAAAACCTTTAAAGATGCAGTGCCGGTATCTGGAGACCTTTATTGTGAAAAGAAAAGACCACCATATGATGAATACGTAATCAAAATTAACAATGCAAAAAGAATGGTCAACCAATTTCAACATATAGACGTTGTTTTTAGGCTTCCAATGTGGTACGTCAAAACATTTCTTGAATCTGAAAGAAAATATAAAAATCCCTGGCTGTGGTGGAGCTCGAACCCGCAAACTCATGATTACTAAGCGAGCGCTCTAACCACTGAGCTATGGAGGCAGATATAATTGAACGAAAGATTTTCCCTATTTATAACACTGAGTTACACACATTCAAAATGTAAAGAAACTTGTTTGCAAAAGCTGCCAGATTTTTCTTCGAAATGTTAGTTTTCTCTAGGTTTATGAAACACTTTGGTGTTTTCATTTTGGCTTTATACATATTTAGTGGAATGTAAAACATTGACAAATTATTGTTTAAAAGTACGCATATAAATAAACTTGACCTCGTTACACCGGCACCGCATCCTTAACCTTCTTAAAACATTTATACCGTAAAGAGAATTACAATGAATACTGGCCTGTGTACATATCATGCAGTTGTTTTCTTTTCCTTTGTTATCATTTAGTTGTAACTTATTACTGTATATATATATATTATTTGTTATTCTATATTTTGATTAAACGACTTAGATTTATATATGTCTTCTTGATCATTGAACGCACGTTAAATGGATGAATCTTAAACGATATTTGTGTCGATAATTATCCATTAAAAGGTGAAAATTGCTCTAAAATTTACTGGAGGGGAAATTCTTCTATGCGCATGCGCACCGGAAGGCGATAGTACGATGATGATAACGCGATAGTACGATGATGATAACGCGATAGTACGATAATGAAATTGCTAAATCACGATACTACGATAACGAAAACGCGATATCACGATATAACGATGGTGAAAACGCGACAGTACGATGGTGAAAACACGATAGTATATCGCATTATCATCATCGTACTATCGTATTATCGCGTTTTCGTTATCGTAGTATCGCGTTATCATCATCGTGTTATCGCGTTTTCGTTATCGTAGTTTCGTGATTTCGCGTTTTCATCATCGTACTATCGAGTATCGCGTTTCAGATCAACACATTGAAAGGCGATGGCCCTAACGGAATACCGCTATAGAGCTTATGCCAATGAATGAATCTAGTATACCATACGCGCATTTATTGTTATATTGACAATTGCATCCATTATATCTTACTAAAAATATAATTGCCACACAATAGGCGACGGAATAGGATTTGAAATTGACGCATAAATCGTCCCTACAGCGTGATCCACCGGCATATTTTGTATAAATTCATTGAATGTTCTAAACATCGCATGAGATTAACAATCGTTTTGGTTTATTTTGTATTAATTCGTCAAAACTCGTCAACGATGGACGAACGAGTAAACACACCGCATTCTTTCACAGGAGAAAAGTCGTTGGCTTCAATTAGAGCATTGATCTGGAGTAACTCAGATTTGTGAGCAAAGTATTAACATTACTACGTGGAATAGCATTCCCCGATTTCTCAAATAAAGCCTGATTTTTTTATTGTTGAAAAAAAATGAAACATCAAAAGTCACACTCACCCTTGTTTACCTTTTTTCCACCGTTGTCACCTTCTTGGAAGTTACGTTGGGACACTTCCGCGTATAGCTCCGTTTGGAGCTTGTTCCAATGATTACCAGCCGTGATTCTAACCTCTGCTGTATCAATACGAATTCTATTCTATTTCTATTTTAAGCAGGGAAATCCAAAATCTCCTCAGTTCGCGCACCTACCTATAAGTATGTAGTAATAAAATCGTGAATTTGAATTATTAATTATTGTTTATAAACTGAGCTGGGACCGTATTTTTTTTGTTATTGTTTCTGTTACTATACTCAAAATACGGCTTACAAAAAAGCGATCATCTGAACTACCCAAAACGTATACGATCATGCAACATAATTCTCGACAATCCGTCTATGAGTTTTATTTTACTTTTTAACAATATTGGCAGTTTAACTGAACTAGTCTTTGTTCACTGCATTTTTGTTTTTTTAGATAAATGTTGTTTTTTTTCGAAAGGGAAAATAATTCAACATAAATCAAACCAAAATTGACAGAATTCTACGATTTTGTACTGGATTCTGAACCCTTCCTATTTTGAAACAAAGCTGAAGTGAGAAAGTGATAGCCCTAGGAAACTTTTCTGTTATCATGGTTATTATTTCGTGCGTCTCGAAGAAAACGTTCGTCTCGCTAAAGGTTTACCAAAGCTGTATCAGTTGCCAATTTGTCAGGAAATACAGATTGGAAGGCTACATAGAAATACAGGAACATTGCCCTACTCTTACAAGTAATATTTATAGCATAATCTTTCGAGTATATGCGATTTATACTGCTTTTCGAGGGCCGCAGGCCCGAGAGTGCAGTATAAATCGCATACGAGAAAGATATGCTATAAATGTTTTGTACCATAGCCATTTATCCAACTACACATGTGCAAGAAGTTTTAGGGCGTTGCAGTTTTCAGTAAAAAGTAACAACTCGATCAAATGAAGAAATAGCATTATCACGCGGCATGAGCGTGTTTTGATTATTGCAGCCAGTCGCCTGTAAATATTATTGGGCAAATCTAATGTCAAGGAGTGGTGTTTTGATAATGGATAGTCGTGTTTAACTCGCAACATTACGCCCTTTACAAAATAAAATTGGGTAGATGTTTTGTACCATAGCCATTCAATGCCGGTAATTGACATTTTGATTGACAGGTTGTGTGTAAACATTACAACTACGCGCGTGTAAAATTGAGTAGACCATACTGACGTCATTTCGAATGTTTCAAATTCATCACTGATATTCGGCAGGTGCACTCCTGATTTTTCAGGACTTCATCCGCGGTGCGGTAATTCGGTGTACATATAATCCTAATACATTTAGGGATTCACGAAACTTTGGGGACCCTTTTAAAAATACATAGAAGTTTTAAAAAACACAATTGAGGAAAGTTTGGTGCTTTTGTCCGGCGTGTCTAGATTGGGTCCGAAAACCTGGGTTTTGGTCCCAAGCTATATATGCAAATCACTTGACCGGACTATTTCCCCCCCCCCCCCCCCCCCCCCCCCCCCCCCCCCCCATAATTCCAAGTGCCAAACACGAGAGATGATACTAGTATCGATCGGGGGCGAGAATGTTGAGTAGACCATGGTATAACTGCCGACTCTATCATTTATAGCACGGCTGAAATATACCGGACGTCGCGCACGTTACTGGTACAAATGACCAAAACAGGCGTGTCCGGCGTTTTAAAAAACATTTATAAAAAGTGTTTGCATTGATGCGAATTAGTGTTAAATACCATTAGAAAGCTAAGACAATTCCCTTTCATATCATGTAAAATTTAACACAAATATTTGAGGGGTGTCATAACTAAATATCGAAATAGTTTCATAAAATACGTGTTATTGCAATGTCCCGCGTAATATGCGGTGCAATTTTTTTTTTACAGAAAAAGCGATTTTAGAAAAGCGCGAAAAGGTGAAAGTCAACTATTTCAACACAAAATGATGACATCAGTTACGTTAACGTACATTCTTTTTTTCGTCATCAAATTGTGGTTATCTACGGCAGAAATGCAATTTTAAAATGTTAGAAAAATGTGTCCCAAACAAAACGTTATTGAATAGTCTCGATATTTAGATGAGCAGAACGGGTAGAAATGAAGGTAAAAGGTAAGAAATGATTTACATACTTATAGTGTATATGCTTATAAGTTATTAAATACAATTTTCAGAAAACGTTATTTATCGGATCGATACAATTCTTTATTTTGTTATTAAATTATGTTGATGCCCGGTGACGTTTTATTTGCAGAAATTATAGAATATACACGTAGACATGCCATTAATCCAGGTATCGTAGAGTATTGCATGCATTAACACATAGTTTAACATAACAGTCCGGTGACTCAAGTTCTTATTTTATTTCGTGAACAATTTCATTGATGTGAGACAATAAAACACGCTTGTTTTAAAGGAAGAAGCGTAAAAAGTTGACATGTATAAAAAATACTTGAATTTAACAATATTGTTTTACTTAACGCGCTATCAAAATTTATGAGCTTGTTTTCGCAGGAAAAAAGGATACGGCAATAAAGTAAAATTATCCTGAAAAGAAACAGTGGAAATAAAAAAAATGAGGATACCACTCAATCATAAACTATAATCAAATGACTGTGTCCGATTGCAGAGCTGGGTTTTGCCATTTTCTATAAATTTGATGTAAAATTTAGCTTGTCTGAAAACAATATTGAAGAAATACGTTAAACTATACACACGAGCACGTTGTTACATGCGAGTAATTTTATTTCACCAGTTGCTTGGAGAAAATCGCCATTGTCAAACCATATTTTCTCATTTTTCTTTAACAATAACCGTGTCCGGTTAATAATGAAAATTTCAGTTTGTTAACGTTGCGTAAGTAACGTCACGCAAAATAAATAATAACAATGTCAAAACTTCATCATATAATATATATTCTTCTGATAAATCAACACCTTAAGATTCTTTTTAAAAATTATTATATAGTGAATAATTATTTTTGTGTGAAATGTTTATATTTGTACTGTATTAGCCCTGTCTATATATTGATGACAATAATAAATAAACGAATGCGTGAATAAATCCTGCTGCAGCAAACAGCTTTTCAATTTGTGTATTCCGAAAAAAAAAGAAACAACTTGGATAAACGCCCAGTGCATCCTTTTTGTGTCAAATCATTCACACTGAAGGTCAAATCTGTTAGATGGAGGCATAGTTGGGGAGGTTACCGTCAGAAAAAAATGAAACAGTATTTGCAGTGAGTAGGTTTTATGAATGAACACGCATTGTAATTTGTAATTTGTAATTCCGCTACATTTTTTAAATATATTTTTTTTATAGATAGCGGTCCCTCCCACTTATTAAAGACATATTTCGAGCCTATTGTATTTGGGAAGGGGTGTGTTGGTGGGGATGTGGGGGGGGGGGGGGGGGCGTGAGGTGGGGTAGGCGAGGAAAGAATTTTTATAGGTAACTATAATCACTGTTAGCTATACAATTTCATGAGCAAAGTGTGATATTCAATTTTTCTTCAGATTATGAGGCCCACCCAATAAAGCATTTGTGACCAGTACACACATTAAAGAATGTTGTATATTTATTGTGTTGTGCTCTTATTTTTGGTCTAAAAACAATTAAAAAATACCAGACAAGTTTTGTATTCAAAAGCTAAATTATGAACATATATTTCTTCATTAAAGTAAATTAGAAAGTGTTGTTAAGCTATTCTTACCCTCAATATAGCAATGCTATACAAATAAAAAACTAAGAGCGGGCCTCAATTTATATACCGGAGTTGATCAGCCATGAAGCGTGCTGGCTGTAAATATTCAAGCTTCCCATGCTTTTTCAATGACCAAGGAGCGTTGGGAAATGTGTCTTTAATTAAGTAACTCGGATTGAACAAAACTATGCATTACTGTATGGAAACGGCTCTCAAGTGAGCCAATGCTTATCTAAAGGCAGAGTGTGCCAGCAATTTCACTGATTAGCTATAATAGCAATAAAACCATTAATTTGATCACAGACATCCTAGTTGACCACATGTGGTCCATTAGGTCAGTGTAGAGGTACTTTAACCAAATGTTATCTATGAATCCGTTTGTGCATGTTTGTATCATTTTATATTAACGTTCCTGATGGGTAGGAATATGTGTGAGATGAACTTGCAAAAAGATGAATATGGAAGCTGAAAAGGAATAAAGGTAAGATATATAAATTATATATAGAGACCTAGTATTACTTAATATACATTGCAGAGCGATTTAGAAATCTGAATCCCATTCAGACATGGTCTACTTAATATTCCTTGAGCAAGTTATACACGTTTTTTAGAGACACTCCAAATAAATATCATATGCAGGTATGGAAGAAAAGAAAATTTCTATATCTACGGGTGATTAAATATTGTTTATTCTCTAATTTTTGAATTTTTAAAAAATTACATGTATTGTGTTGAGAAAGAAACGTGTACAATACTTTTAAAGATGCATACCTTATATTGTTTTACCTTTCAAAACAACAAATTGTATCAATATTTGAAATATGGCCTGCTGCACAGTAAATGGGCCAATTCAGTTAGCATCAGGGATCATCAGAGGTAATAACAGTGTGAATATCCCTAAAATGTTAAAGTTTTATGAAAGATGTATACATATCATAACATACTGAAATCAAGAAAAGATAAGTTTTTGTCCAAAAAAAAGTTATTACATTTTGTGTGTGATGTATCGGATTGGGGACGGACATTACATAAAATCACATTTTTACATTTACGTTACAAGGATTGCTAAACAAGCAATGTTTTCATGTTTGCTTGCTTTTATTTCATAGAACTTATCACATATACAAGTATATAAACACTAGCAATAAATAAATAACTCGACATGTAAGTGAGGAAGTCGATTCTTACGGATGGCGGGAGGTGTACAGTACTATTTCTACCCAGGAAAAGTGGGGTGGAGTGAGTGCCTCCACCACAAAAAAATCGACCGTCATATATAACCTTACACGTGTTGAAAATGACGTAAAACACCATACAAACAAACAAACAAATATATTATTGGTGCAATATATTCAGCAGTTAGTAATATGTAAAATTCATATTTTTTTCCAGATGGTATTCCAAATAGCTTTCCTCCGGAATCTAAAGATTCATGACTTTGAAAATGGACAATTTGTGAAAATAATTGATTTTATCAACTTTCTGAAATTGAACCACAAACCCACTCACACCGCCATCAAAAAAAAGTTTATGGGAATGACGTTATCACTAGCTTTGAGTCTCGGTGGAAATGACTACCTGCCAAAATTCTATGGAATATCACATGCTACAACAGTTGACATGTTCTTGGAGCACCAGATATTCTGAGATGAGTTGTTCAGATTTCATGAAGATGACGAGACCAAACAAGTGACAGTTTCAGTTGAAGGCTGAGTCTATAAAGAATTTATCAAATACATATATACACCAAAGAGGTTAAACCCAGAACATTTTGGTTTTGAAGAAATAAGACAACTGACGATCAGACCGCCTACCCCAAAAGCAGAACAATTGTTGAAAAATCCCCAGTTATGGATGCCTCCAGCAAGTGACATTGATCAGTTAGCAAAGAATGTAGACTGTTTAGTGCAATACTAATTAACAGCAGGCCACTGTGAAGCCCAAATGCCCAACTTTTTGAAAGATGGCTGCCTTAGAAAACTACCTTCTGAAGAAATTGAAGACGACCTAGGCAATGAGGTACATGTGCATGACATAACTCGTTGTTTAAAAATACGAGGACAGCTATATCCTTGGCAAAATGAATGCCACACTGAAGAAGTGCAAAAGAAAGCAAGTTAGCACACCCCAAAAAGGAAGAAGACATGCATCTGTAATTAAAGTGTGTATATAATGTACATGTGCATGTATCTGTAATTGAAGTGTGTATATAATGTATATGTATCTGTAATCAAAGTGTATATATAATGTACATGCATCTGTAATCGAAGTGTGTATATAATGTACATGTACATGCATCTGTAATCAAAGTGGGTATATAATGTTCATGCATCTGTTATCGAAGTGTGTATATAATGTACATGTATCTGTAATCGAAGTGTGTATATAATGTACATGTACATGTATATATAATCAAAGTGTGTGTATATAATGAAATCGTGCGATAAACGTCAAAGACGGGCAATGACAGGATGAACTTATAGTTACAAGAATATTTATATGAAATGTACCGCAAATAATAAATGCGGACAATGCTGCTTTTTTCAGGAGTGTTTATTATGAAATTAACATAGAAATACAGCGTCAAGAGTGGGAAACATGCTTTTTTTAAATTCATTTTCATATGCATACTTATCAAGTCTTATTTTGTTTATGTATTTTTTTATTTTGGTGAACTGTTGGAGACAGTGAACTGTTGGAGACAGTATTGTTTTTTATAATATCACATATTATTTAGAATCAGAAAAAAAAATCTCGTAAAACACCAGCTAATATATGTTATATTTACAATCTCTAACAATGATGATACTAATTTGAATGGCGTATTTTTGAAATGGTTTATAGCTGGTTTTATATTCAACATATATTTGAAATTAAAATCGAGTATACATTGTATTTGAACAAGTAAACACACAATTTCAAAATGTTAATAATTCAATAAAAAAAATGGATGAGAAAACAAGTATAAGTATATATTTAATACATATAAAACAAAAACAATGTCTTGTGAAAACAATGAAAACTTATAAGAATATTCACCATTATTTGTATTTGATATAAAATTCTAAATCTTGATCCAAATTGTTCTTATCTATGTGTGAGCTTGCTGGTCAGTTACCACCATGCAGTGTTATCTGATCTGCTGTGCTCAGCTTGATTATGACCCTCTAATAGGCTACAGGTCATTAACACATTTGTGGCACACTCTACCTTTAGATAAGCACTGGCTCACTTGAGAGCCGTTTCCATACAGTAATGCATAGGACTGAAAATGGTATGCAGAACAAAAACAGCGTAAAAGGGAAAAATGAGAGGGAAAAGAATGTCAAAGATACTGGAGACAGAGAAACAAAGGCTGTAGTTGAAAATGAAACGGAAACTGAGACGTCGATCTCCTTAAAAGAAATGGTTAACACTGGCGATATAATTAGCGGACGACCCAGACGTAGACTATTATCTTTTTGCGGCTACTTCCTAGGCAAAGATATTAAACGAACAAATAACTGGTGATTTTAGAACAACATACAACGCGGGAACTTAGGTCATTGAAGGATGCTATTATGACCGTATCATTGGCTCGATGCCGAAATACAAACTAATGAAAAGACATCGGACATGTGTACCTGCCCAATCAGTACTCTATATGTGTACGCAGTTACTACGGGCTAATACGGTAGATGCGCCGGAGGCTTCGCATCATACAATTCTGGACACGTTGAACGATAATGAGTCGTAGAATACTAGTAACAAAATAGTGTACATCAAAATTATCACTAACGTACTTGGTATACGTATTTCATTACTTTGTAAGCACGTGTCATCGTACACATATTTATTGGCGGCGCGCCTTGAGCGCGCATGCCGGACTACGAACTACGAGCTAACTTCCCACACCTTATTTGTATTGGTTTTTGATGCTGCATATGAAGGAGCACGTGACATATAGAGGACCTCGTGATTAAAATTGTTGGGAGTAAAAGACTGGCCATAAGATCGTGTTGTATTGAAATTGCTGTACTGAAATTGGCGCTATGTCATTATATAATATATATACTGCACGGCACACTATTAG
Organism: Cyrtodaria siliqua; assembly: GCA_037043455.1. Lineage (NCBI taxonomy): Eukaryota > Metazoa > Mollusca > Bivalvia > Adapedonta > Hiatellidae > Cyrtodaria > Cyrtodaria siliqua. Next base: position 22,262 of record JAWPHD010019391.1, on the reverse strand, counting down.
CGATTGATCGAAGTTATATTTCCTTAAATCTTTTTGTTGTTTATCAACTTAAATCCAACTTTTTCCACTGAACAGTGGCATGTTCAAAACAAACAGATACCACGTGATGTTTCAGGTTCCCGGTCTCGATAGATTACCTGTTGGACCGGGTACCAATCCAAGGGAGATCAAAAATACCATGTGGAGCGCCGCGAATTCCGACGTTTGCCGACTACATAGCTATTGACTAATTTATGTCCCGCGGTTTTGATCACATGATCAGATGTTACCAATGGTTCTCAAGTTACTATTGCTTACCGTTGCCATATAACTTTTTATACTTTTTAAAGTATTTCTACATTTTTGTTGTTATATAATAATAATAAAAAATGCAAATAAATACACACGTTTGTTTTTTCCTTTTGAAAACATTCTGCGACGCCCTGATGCTTTGCATCAGTTTCTTCTTGTTTTCTGATGCGAACTGTTATAGGTTTACCACCACCAATTACATGTAAACCTCCGAGGTGTAGTCGAATGTAGTTCCTATTATAAAAAGTAATCCCTCCTTTTTCGATGGAAACGGGCATTATAAGTAGGGGAAAACTGCCCATTTCTACTCGATTTTGTGGTTATATGTATAAGAAGCGTATTAATAGGTGTTACTGGATCACTGATGAACATTTTCGAAATTTCGACTCTATGCTTACACTTTGTGAGCAATGAAAACAGGCGATCAATAAAAACAGCTGTACCCTTGACCTGTTTAGTAAACAAACAAGAACTTTTTTACATGTCTTGTGACCCCACGCTTTCTGGTGATTTTTCAAGTGGAAAAATAGTTTTCTATATGAACATTACACTGCTGCGTTATCCATACTTGAGTTGAATTTGCAGCAAATCATTAATATGTGACACTTTAACAATGGTGTCTATGGGGAAAATAATTAGTGCTTTCATACCTGTAAACATATCATTGCATTCATTATTTTGCATCCCAGAGATGTTGAGATTTTATTTTATTTTCAGTAGGTGATAAAATTTGAGTTACTCGGTTTTTATCGTTCTATAGTAAATTAAAAAACTTTGGCAGAGTAAAAAGACGACAATTTTTAAGATTTTGATTTTAAAAGATACATATATTGAATCAATGTGCATGAATGTGCATAAAATATGCAGGGTTTTAAAATAATCACACTGTAAATACCTTAATTTTAACAGTAAACTTGGTTGAACATCAATGATAAAGTCCGAGTTTATCACCTACCAGAATATATTGGTTATGTCTTATTTCTGTTCACTGATTGGTCAGTTTTTTGATGATGCTCTATCAAAATTATGAATAGTGTGTTTGTTTTTTGTTAATATATATTTGGCGAAATGTATTTGGGTTATAAACATAATCCGTAGTGATATATTTTCCTTTTTATCTGAGCATCTGAGTAAAATTTAGTTGCATCACATAATGATGTTGTTACGTTTTCAGGCAACATGTAAATAGTAGATGGGTACAAATTATTGACAAGCACCTTTAATGGATTTATTATTACAACTTGATTCCTAAACGCAATGCAAAAACGAACGCATTTTTTGCAATAATTGACGTTTGACGTCGTCGACGCATGTACCACTAACGTGGTCGTGGTCCGTGGTCGTGGTCGGCATTTATAGCACGGTTTAGGCTCAGATCGGGTTTTCGGATCGATTGTCATTTTGATGCGGGGTATGAGTCTGGGTCTAAGCATCTAAATTTTACTGTTTCATTGTTTTTGTTTTGTTTGTTTGTTTGCTTGTTTGTTTGTGTGTTTGTTTGTTTAATGGTGTTCTACTTCATTGCCGGCGGCACATGTTAAGCTATACATAACGGCCGATTGTTTGTGGTGGAAGCAGACCATACCATTTTTCCTGGGTAGAACCAGATGTGTATATACCTCCAACAATCCGTAAGAATTGACACTTTCTTCCCTGACATGTCGAGGTCACCATGCGATTCGAACCCTAGGCGGAGAGAGGTGATAAATAGATGAAATAAAACATTACATTTACATTAAAATGATATATTTAGCGTGTTTTTGAAATTTCATTTCTTATGATACTATATATATGCCAAATATGTCTGCCATAGGTCAATAAAAACATATCGGGAGAGGGTGCATCCCCTTTCCTGCATGGCTGGTATTGCTTATTAAGATCATGTTGTGTGATTTGCTACTTCTGCTAATTATTATAATTTTAGTGTGCTTTGCTAGTACCCCGTGTGGATCACTGTTCATAATAGGGCCACTGCTTATCCAGATAGAGGGATATAACACCCCCCCCCCCCCCCCTCCGCCCCCCCCCACCCACAGGGGCGTTACAGAAACAGAATTTGCAGCTCGGTGTTTAAATAGCCTAAACCAGGGATGTATATACAAGAAAAATCCCGCCTAAACCAACTCGCTGACTGTCTATTACTTACATCTCCATCCGTTTAAAAAATAATCGAGCCGGATCTCACGTGGTCAATAGGCCATATATACTCTACGGTACGTCACAGGAAGTATGTACATATACTGTATGGTACCTCGAAAGTAATATGTATACTCTATGGTACCTCACAAGTAGTATGTATATATACTGTATGATACCTCGGAAGTAATATGTATACTCTATGGTACGTCACAAGTAGTATGTATATATACAGCATGGTACCTCGGAACTAATATGTATACTCTACGGTACCTCACAAGTAGAATGTATATATACAGAATGGTACCTCGGAAGTAATATGTATACTCTACGGTACCTCACAAGTAGTATGTATATATACAGCATGGTACCTCGGAAGTAATATGTATACTCTACGGTACCTCACAAGTAGTATGTATATATACAGCATGGTACCTCGGAAGTAATATGTATACTCTATGGTACCTCACAAATAGTATGTATATATACAGCATGGTACCTCGGAAGTAATATGTATACTCTACGGTACCTCACAAGTAGTATGTATATATACAGCATTGTACCTCGGAAGTAATATAGTACCTCACAAGTAGTTTGTATATATACAGCATGGTACCTCGGAAGTAATATGTATACTCTACAGTACCTCACAAGTAGTATGTATATATACTGCATTGTACCTCGGAAGTAATATGTATACTCTACGGTACATCACAAGTAGTATGTACATATACTGTATGGTACCTCAGAAGTAATATGTATACTCTATGGTACCTCAAAAGTAGTATTTCATATACTGTTTGATACCTCGGAAGTAATATGTATACTCTATGGTACCTCACAAGTAGTATGTATATATACTGCATGGTACCTCGGAAGTAATATGTATACTCTATGGTACCTCACAGGTAGTATGTATATATACTGCATGGTACCTCGAAAGTAATATGTATACTCTACGGTACCTCACAAGTCCTCACATGTGAGTTTCCATAGAATATACATATTACTTCTGAGGTATCATACAGTATATTAAATACTACAAGTGAGGTACCGTAGATTTTACATATTACTTCTGAGGTACCATACTTTATATTAAATACTACTTGTGAAGTACCATAGGGTATACATATTACTTCCGAGGTATCATACATTATATTAAATACTACTTGTGAGGTACCATATAGTATACATATTACTTCCGAGGTACCATGCAGTATATACATGATATATACATACTACTTGTGAGGTACCATAGAGTATACATATTACTTCCGAGGTACCATGCAGTATATATATATACTACCTGTGAGGTACCATAGAGCCCGAGGTACCATGCAGTATATATACATACTACGTGTGAGGTACCATAGAGTATACATATTACTTGCGAGGTATCATACAGTATATTAAATACTACTTTTGACCATAGAATATACATATTTCTATCGAGGTACCATACAGTATATATACATACTACTTGTGAGATACCTTAGAGTATACATATTACTTCGCATGTACCATGCTGTATATATACATACTACTTGTGAGGTACCATAGAGTATACATATTACTTCGCATGTACCATGCTGTATATATACATACTACTTGTGAGGTACCATAGAGTAAACATATTACTTCCCAGGCACTATGCTGTATATATACATACTACTTGTGACGTACCATAGAGTATACATATTACTTCCGAGGTACCATGCTGTATACGTACATACTACTTGTGAGGTACCGTAGAGTATACATATTACTTCCGAGGTACCATGCTGTATATGTACATACTACTTCTGAGGTACCGTAGAGTATACATATTACTTCCGAGGTACCATGCTGTATATGTACATACTACTTGTGAGGTACCGTAGAGTATACATATTACTTCCGAGGTATCATGCTGTATATATACATACTATTTGTGAGATACCGTAGAGTATACATATTACTTCCGAGGTACCATGCTGTATATATACATACTACTTGTGACGTACAATAGAGTATACATATTACTTCCGAGGTATCATACATTATATTAAATATTACCTAGGCTGTAGTCTAGTTTTACATGGGGGATGGAAAGTCTTATCTTTATGGGAAAAGACAAAAGTCAAGCGCGCACCAACATACGGTATGCATGAAAACATACAAATTGTTAGTAACTGGGTGCGTCAATGCACAATATGTCTCTGATATGCAGAGCCTCCGTTCCGATAAAAACACTTATACCTCGGGTTGGAATTCCCTATCTTTACCCATGAAAGATTCTTATAATCTACAAGATCAGGGTTTTTTGCCGGACTGATTGAATTATTTATGGTACCTCACAAGTAGTATGAATACAGTACGTTACCCCACAAGTCATATATGTACTGCATGGTACCTCACAAGTAATATATATATACTGTATGATACCTCAAAAGTTATATGTATACTGTATGGTACCTTACAAGTAGTATGGATACTGTATGGTACCTTTCAAGTAATAGGTATACAATATGGCACCTCGCAAGTAATATATGTATTGTATGGTACCTCAGAAGTAATATGTTTACTGTAGGATACCTCACAAGTAATATATATACTGTATGGTACCTCACAAGTAATATGTATACTGTAGGGTACGTCACAAGTAATATATATACTGTATGGTACCTCACAAGTAATAGGTATACTGTAGGATACCTCATAAGTAATATATATATACTGTATTGTACCTCACAAGTAATATGTATACTGTAGGATACCTCACAAGTAATATATATACTGTATGGTACCTCACAAGTAATATGTATACTGTAGGATACCTCACAAGTAATATATATACTGTATGGTACCTCACAAGTAATATGTATACTGTAGGATACCTCATAAGTAATATATATATACTGTATTGTACCTCACAAGTAATATGTATACTGTAAGGTACCTCACAAGTAATATATGTTCCTTCTAGTACCTCACAAGTAATATATATATACTGTATGGTACCTCACAAGTAATATTTAATAATATTATCCAAAAGAAAATTAGTTCTTGCAAACTCCCTTGGCCTTTCATTTTTCCATAAAGATAACATATGGCGAGTTATGTTTAAAAAATATTTAAAATGATTATGATACTAGTGGCAGCCATCTTGAATTTTCGGCCGACCTGAAATTTTGCTAGGATCAACTAGATATTAAGAGCAACATTCCTGTGAAGTTCATGAAATCCGTCAAGTAGTTTTCAAAGGAGTAGTCGCTACAAATTTTTACTACATAACTATATGTAAACAAAGATGGCCGCTGGCAGCCATGTTTTAATATTGAATCAAAGATAAAGTTAAAAATGAAAAAACTCCGCTGAGAATCATCTCGCTAAAATAACTTTCTTTGATTCTGCTCTTAATTCGCTAAGTATTAGCAGAAGTGAATATTAACCGAGTCTTTTTACCATGATTGCGATACTTTAGGCATAATTATATCTTTATGGACTGAGAATTAGAGCTGAAATGCGTGTGTTTAATAACGCCCGCACCCCGACTTCCTCGTTTTTTAAAATTGGTATGTAACACGTAGTTCCAGAGTCATATTAAAGGAGACCTAGGCTGTGTTATTATTAACTTTCAAACGAAACGGGATCGGGGTGGGGGATGGTCTGCTTAGACATTGTACATTAGCATCTAAGTAAAAATATCGCTTATCATTCCTATTAATGAAATTTGGCTAACTAGGTGATAATTCGAAAAAAAAAGTTGACACACGGTCAGTGATGCCATAATGTTGATACTTAAACTTGAAAAGGTGTGTTTAACCCCCAAAAAAGGCCTACGTCCGCCTAAACAGCAAACAATTTGCTGACGCCAACATCAACTGACACTCAGTTATTGACGTTCAAAGTTATTGATTACTGGCCAGTATCTCCTTGCACAAACGTATGAATACACACATTTTATACAAAATAATTATTTAAACATACGTGAAAACAATGTTGGACCCCGTGCCCCCGAGCCTCCGCCTGGCTACGTCCCTGATAATAATCAAAATCAAAACGTGACGTCATATTAATAAACTGGACGTCATATTGAACAAGATAATCTGCTTACATTTGACATGTGTAAGGCTCTCTATCACAGCTTTTAAAACGCGGATAATCTTATCAGACATATCCATTCCATGACCTTTGAAATAATTTATCAAATATCATGGGTACTGTACTGTTGACTGCCCACGAAGACCCCTGTTTTTTTTTAATTTTGTACTAATTTGACGGGTATACAGTATATGTTATAGTCTACCTTCAACGGCACTAAGAAACACATATGTCGAGCTAAATGTGTCAGTTTTTAAAAAAAAAAAAATTTAGGTCTTAAAAATATGTTAGGAAGAATTTAATCAATTAAGAATTTTTAAGAAACAAATCGTCTTGAACTCAGATTTATGTGGCAGATCGGAACGTGCTTAAAATTAATAATTCGAACTCATGGTAGACTAGATCCATGTTTTTGATAGATGTGTGGAGATTTACACAGCGTATTAGTTTCTCTCACCTCTCACCGCTGCGGGTTCAAATCCCACTGGGAGCTAGAAAGTGTCGATTCTTACGGATGAGGGGAGGTGTACAGTACTGGTTCTACCCAGGAATAAGTGGGTGGTCTGCCTCCATCACGAAAAAAAAATTCGACTGTCATATATAAACATGTGCTGAAAATGACGTAAAATACCATTCAAACAAACAAACGATAGATCTAAAAGCAAAACAGATTATCGAGTGTCTTTTGGGGTTTATTCCCATATATGCGCCTATTTTTTTCCTTATGCCAAATAATCTAAATATTATTTTGCATATGCCATATATGCCCAGCAACCCCACCACTAAATGAGTCGAAAACTTGGACTAGATCTAATTGTGAAGCAACCACAGAAACAACACATAAATATGTCATATTGTGCGTAAAAATACCTCACAAGTAAGAATTTGTATATATATACTTTGGTTTTATTGACAGGCAAAGAGAGATAACTCAATTAGGACGATCTATAGATATTTATATACTTTGAAAATATCTATACATGTTACTTGTGAGGTACTTTTTAAATGTCTCGATTCCTCTCATCCAAATAATAGGAGAAAGTCCACGATTGAAATAAAACATTCACTTTAACTTTTGGAACACGATATATCAGTTACAGACGAATATTTTAAAGCAAACATGTTATTTTACGCGATCTTACTTGTGAAGATACCTCACAAGTAATGGTACCTCACAAGTCAGCGCTATAGACATAAAGTACCTCACAAGTAAAGACTTCTGGGCATATATATATATATATATATATATTATTTTGTTTTTTTGTTGATTTTTTTAGCTCTGTTGGACCAGTCGGACCAGTAACAGAGGAGTTATGGCTCTTGATTTAATTAAAAATGCTATATGGTATGGCCTTCATTTTTCATCTGATCTTTACCAAACTTTACCAGATTCTTTAGTTATGCCACTTGATTTAGTTAAAAAGCTGTTTTTTGCCCACACTTTAAAAAAAACGCAAATGGCAGTCACTCGCTTCATTGATGTTATAAGAGCCATGTTAGCCAGTAGAGCGTCCACAGGCCCTCTTGGGCCTCTTGTTTGAAATTTGATTTAGTCAAAAACCTGTTTTTTGCCCGAAACTTTCAAAAAAACGTAAATGGCAGTCACTCGCTTCATTGATGTTATAAGAGCCATGTTAGCCAGTAGAGCATCCACAGGCCCTCTTGGGCCTCTTGTTCCATTTGTTTTGTGGAGATATTTTTTCTAATGCAAGCTTTAATTGCTGCAATAACTCCCTAGTGTAGCAGAGAATGTGCATTTACATTATACAAGTTATTAAATTCCTCAATGGAATAAAAGTTTCCATTCTCATCTATTAAATCATTTAGTTGATGAATACCTTTTGAATACCAAAAATTGTAAAATATTACATTACCTCCGATTAAAATAGTGGAGTTGTTGAACAGTTGTTTGCACATAAAATGCCCTTATTTAGTTCTAAAATATTAATGTAAGCTTTTAACACATCTTTCCAAAATATATTAGTCATTTTTAGCTCTACTGGCCAAAGGCCAGCAGAGCTTATGGGATGCCGAGTTGTCCGTCGTCCGTCGTCCACCGTCCGTCGTTCGTTGTTAACTTTTGTCTCGTTAAGACGATAGGGCCTTCATTTTTCATCCAATCTTTACAAAACTTTAACAGGTTGTTAATATCAATGGAAGCTCGGATGAGTTCGAAAACCAGCCAGATCGGCCAAGTAACAGCGGAGTTATGGCCCTTGATTTAGTTAAAAATGCTATATTGCTATATTTTGCCTCGTTAAGATGATAGGGCCTTCGTTTTCTATCCTATCTTTACCAAACTTTACCACATTGTTAATATCAATGAAAGCTCGGACAAGTTCGAAAACCAGCCATATCGCAGTAGTAACAGGGGAGTTATGGCCCATGATTTAGTTAAAAATGCTATATTTTGCCTCGTTAAGACGATTGGGGCTTCATTGTTCATCCGATCTTTACCAAACTTTATCAGATTGTTAATGTCGTTGAAAGCTCGAAAAAGTTCGAAAACCATCAATATTTGGCCAGTAATAGCGGAGTTATGGCCCTTGATTTAGTTAAAAATGTTATGTTTTGCCTCGTTAAGACGATAGGGCTTTCATTTTTCATCCGATCTTTACGAAACTTTATCAGATTAGTAATATCAATGAAAGCTCGGATAAGTTCGAAAACCGGCCAGATTGGACCAGTAACAGCGGAGTTATGGCCCTTGATTTAATTAAAAATGTATATTTTGCCTTGTTAAAGACTATAGGACCTTCATTTTGGCCAGCAGAGCTTATGGGATGGAGAGTTGTCCGTCGTCCGTCCGTCGTTAATTTTTGTGTCGTTAAGACGATAGGGCCTTCATTTTTCATCCGAACTTTACCAAACTTTAACAGGTTGTTAATATCAATGAAAGCTCGGACAAGTTCGAAAACCAGCCAGATCGGATCAGTAACAGCGGAGTTATGGTCCTTGATTCAGTTAAAAATGCTATATTGCTATATTTTTCCTCGTTAAGACGATAGGGCCTTCATTTTTCATCCTGTCTTTACAAAACTTTACCACATTATTAATATCAATGAAAGGTCAGACAAGTTCGAAAACCAGCCATATCGGAATAGTAACAGCGGAGTTATGGCCCTTGATTTAGTTAAAAATGCTATATTTTGCCTCGTTAAGACGATAGCGACTTCATTGTTGATCTTTACCAAACTTTACCAGATTTTAGGATTTCTTTCTTTTTTTTAATTTTTAGCTCTACTGGCCAAGGGCCAGCAGAGCTTATGGGATGGCGAGTTGTCCGTCGTCCGTCCGTCCGTCGTTAACTTTTGTCTCGTTAAGACGATAGGGCCTTCATTTTTCATCTGATCTTTACCAAACTTTAACAGGTTGTTAATATCGATGAAAGCTCGGACAAGTTTGAAAACTAGCCAGATCGGACCAGTAACAGCGGAGTTATGGCCCTTGATTTAGTTAAAAATGCTATATTGCTATATTTTGCCTCGTTAAGACAATAGGGCCTTCATTTTCCATCCTATCTTTACCAAACTTTACCACATTGTTAATATCAATGAAAGCTCTGACAAGTTAGAAAACCAGCCATATCGGACTAGTAACAGCGGAGTTATGGCCCTTGATTTAGTTAAAAATGCTATATTTTGCCTCGTTAAGACGATAGGGGCTTCATTGTTCATCCGATCTTTAAAAAACTTTACCAGATTGCTAATGTCGTTGAACGCTCGAAAACCAGCCATATCGGACCAGTAACAGCGGAGTTGTGACCCTTGATTAGTTAAAAATGCTATATTTTGCCTCGTTAAGACGATAGGGGCTTCATTGTTCATCCGATCTTTAGCAAACTTTATCAGATTGTTAATATCAATGAAAGCTCGGCAAGTTCAAAAACCATTCATATCGGACCAGTAACAGCGGAGTTATGGCCTTTGATTTAGTTCAAAATGCTATATTTTGCCTCGTTAAGATGATAGGGCTTACATTTTTCATCCTATCTTTACCACATTGTTAATATCAGTGAAAGCTCGGAAAAGTTCGAAAACCAGCCATATCAGACTTTTAACAGCGGAGTTACGGCCCTTGATTTAGTTAAAAATGCTATATTTTGCCCCGTTAAGACGATAGGGGCTTCATTGTTCATCTGATCTTTACCAAACTTTATCAGATTGTTAATATCAATGAAAGCTCGGACAAGTTCGAAATGAAAGCTCGGACAAGTTCGAAAACCAGCCATATCGGACTAGTAACAGCGGAGTTATGGCCCATGATTTAGTTAAAAATGCTATATTTTGCCTCGTTAAGACGATAGGGGCTTCATTGTTCATCCGATCTTTCCTAAACTTTATCAGATTGTTAATGTCGTTGAAAGCTCGAAAAAGATCGAAAACCAGCCATATCGGACCAGTAACAGCGGAGTTATGGCCCTTGATTTAGTTAAAAATGCTATATTTTGCCTCGTTAAGACGATAAGGGCTTCATTGTTCATCCGATCTTTACCAAACTTTATCAGATTGTTAATATCAATGAAAGCTTGAACAAGTTCGAAAACCAAACATATCCGACCAGTAACAGCAGAGTTATGGCTCTTGATTTAGTTAAAAATGCTATATTTTGCCTCGTTAATACGGTAGGGCCTTCATTTCTCATCTGATCTTTACCAAACTTTAACAGATTCTTTAGTTATGGCCCTTCATTTAGTTCAAAAGCTGTTTTTTGCCCGAAACTTTCAAAAAAACGTAAATGGCAGTCACTCGCTTCATTAATGTTATAAGAGCCATGTTAGCCAGTAGAGCGTCCACACTTGGGCCTCTTGTTTTTATTAATAATTCTGCGAAACTTGTCCCCAGGTTTATTATTTTTTTAAGTTTATAATATGAGTAACTTTCTAATCCAAGTTAATGCAAGTCATATATGAATGCTTGGAGATTAATCATGCTCAGATCACCCTCATTATACTGTTTAATGCTTTTCTTTATCTTTGCTGGTCCCTCCCATAAGAATTTATAAAACATGTCATTTATTTTTTTAATAATCGATTCATTTGGGTTAGGCAGTGAAATAAATAAATGATTATGGGTAATAATAAGTGCATAATGGGAGAAAAAAAATCCATCATGAGTTTATCCACATGAGATAGGGAAATCTCACCTGAGGGTCAGAATTGTAACCAGGGACAAGACTCTGCCAAGTTCCTGGTTGCAATTCTGATCCCGAGGATTGATTCTTATATTCTTTTTGTCTGATCCTCTAGATAACGAGTAAAAATTACTGGCATTCATCACTTGCAACCAAGCATCCGTCATATTTCTTCAGCAAACTTTGTGTTCTAGTCAATATCAGACAATACAAAGGTTAGGGTCACAGCCTGGATTCAAGTCTTGGGGGGTCTGCAGGGACTGCTCCTGGTCAAACTGAACTTAACACATTTATATAAGGTCAAGGTCACAGCCTGGATTCATGTCAAGGGATCCATAATCTAGATCATCTGCGACACTTTTTTTCAAGACAATTAATTTGTTTGTATGGTGTTTTACGTCATTTTAAACACATGTAAGGTTATATATGACGGTCGATTTTTTTTTGTGGTGGAGGCAGACCACCCACTTTTCCTGGATAGAACCAGTACTGTACGTCTCCCGCCATCCGTAAGAAGCGACACTTCCTCACAAGTCGAGTCACACGGGTTTTCAAGACAAATGTCTAGAACAGTTCTTCTAAAAAAGGTTTGACACAGCAGCCATTTTACAGAGATTCTGATTGGCTGATACAGATACTATCCAAGATATACAGTATGGCAGAAAGACAATAAATTAATAAACAAGAGGCCCAAGAGGGCCTGTGGACGCTCTACTGGCTAACATGGCTCTTATAACATCAATGTAGCGAGTGACTGCCATTTACATTTTTTTGAAAGTTTCGGGCAAAAAACAGCTTTTAACTAAATCAAGGGCCATAACTAAAGAATCTGGTAAAGTTTGATAAAGATCAAAATGAAGGCCATACCATATTAACGAGACAAAATATAGCATTTTTAACTAAATCAAGAGCCATAACTCCTCTGTTACTGGTCCGACTGGTCCAACATAGAGCTAAAAAAAAAAAAAAAAAAAAAAAAAGTAATAATTTCAAAACTAGGGGAAAAAATTATCATAATAATAATTAAAAAAAAAAAAAAAAAATTAAAAAAAAAAAATATAAAAAAAAATATAAAAAAAAAAAAAATAAATAAATAAAATAAAATTAATAATAATATAAAAAAAATACTGTCATAAAAACTGGTAAAGATTGCCAAAGATCAGATGACGAGGCAAATTATAGCATTTTTAAAAAAATCAAGGGCTATAACTCTGCTATTACTGGTCCGATATGGTTGGTTTTCGAACTTGACCAAGCTTTCATAGACATTAACAATCTGATAAAGTTTGGTAAAGATCGGATGAAAAATGAAGGCCCTATCGTCTTAACGAGGCAAAATATATCATTTTGAAGTAAATCAAGGGCTACAACTCCGATAATACTGGTTTTCGTACTTGTCCGAGCTCTCATTGATATTAACAATCTGATAAAGTTTGGTAAAGATAGGATGAACAATGAAGCCTCTATAGTCTTAACGAGGCAAAATATAGCATTTTTAACTAAATCAAGGGCCATAACTCAGCTGTTACTAGTCCGATATAGCTGGTTTTCAAACTTGTCCAAGCTTTCATTGATATTAACAATCTGATAAAGTTTGGTAAGGATCGGATGAACAATGAAGCCCCTATCGTCTTAACGAGGCAAAATATAGCATTTTTAACTAAATCAAGGGCCATAACTCCGCTGTTATTGGTCCGATATGGCCGTTTTTCAAACTTGTTCGAGCTTTCAACGACATTAACAATCTGATAAAGATTGGTTAAGATCGGATGAACAATGAAGCCCCTATCGTCTTAACGATGCAAAATATAGCATTTTTAACTAAATCAAGGGCCATAACTCCGCTGTTTCTAGTCCGATATGGCTGGTTTTCGAACTTATCCGACCTTTCATTGATATTAACAATGTGGTAAAGTTTGGTAAAGATAGGATGAAAAACGAAGGCCATATCGTCTTAACGAGGCAAAATATAGCAATATAGCATATTTAACTAAATCAAGGACCATAACTCCGCTGTTACTGGTCCAATCTGGCTGGTTTTCGAACTTGTCCGAGCTTTCATTGATATTAACAATCTGGTAGAGTTTGGTAAAGATAGGATGAAAAATGAATGCCCTATCGTCTTAACGAGGCACAATTTAGCAATATAGCATTTTTAACTAAATCAAGGGCCATAACTCCGCCGTTACTAGTCCGATCTGGCTGGTTTTCGAACTCATCCGAGCTTTTATTGATATTAACAACCTGTTAAAGTTTGGTAAAGATCGGATGAAAAATGAAGGCCCTATCGTCTTAACGAGACAAAAGTTAACAACGGACGGACGGACGACGGACGGACGACGGACAACTCGGCATCCCATAAGCTCTGCTGGCCTTCGGCCAGTAGAGCTAAAAAACGGAAATATCATCATTATATTTGACGAACTTAATGTGGATAGTAAAAAATACTTTAATAATAAAAACAATAATAATTATGGACACATGATTCCGGTTTCAAATTTGTCAAGACTTTTGTATTTACAATCAAGCGACGCAGATGATCAAGACTAGAGGGTCTGCTGTGACTGCTTCTTGTCAACCTGAACATGTATAGAAGGTCAAGGTCACATTCTGGGTTAGTCTAAATTAATTGGTGGCAAGGGATCTTGCTGTTTCTGTTTACTTTAAATCATAGATGTGTGTAAAACAACGCTAATGTGTATACATTAAAGGAGCGTGTAAAATAAGGCTATGGTGTATACATTAAAGATGTGTATTAAACAAGGCTATAGTGTATACATTAAAGATGTGTGTAAAATAAGGCTATTGTAAAGATGTATGTAAAATAAGGCTATCGTGTATACATTAAAGGTGCGTGTAAAATAAGGCTATGATGTATACATTAAAGATGTGTATTAAACAAGGCTAGTGTGTATACATTAAAGATGTGTGTAAAATAAGGCTATGGTGTATACATTAAAGATGTGTGTAAAATAAGGCTATAGTGTATACATTTAAAGATGTGTGTAAAATAAGGCTATTGTGTAGAGGGCTCTGGAAATATTTTGAAAATCCACTAGCCCAGGGCAAGTAGATTTTCAAAATCCAATTGCCCAGCGCAAAAGGCCACTTACCCCAAATGCAAGTCACTTGCCCAAATATTAAGCTATGTCAATATGTTTAAAATGATTTGATTGTAAAATTAATGCCTTAAATTAGGAAGAATCAGAGCTTTATGCTGTTACCATTATGCACATATCAATGTTTTCTTCCATCGGCGGAAAAGTGGGAGGGGGATGTCTGCGGTTCGATTGAATCTCCATTGTTTCACTTTACCACGTGGTAATTAAAGGGAGTTGTTTCATTGGCTGATAAAATATACATTGGTTATTTGATTGATACAGAATGAGGTAAAGTGTTGCATCATGATTTTTAATTATTTAACAGAAGATTACCTTGGGTCACTACGACACACTGACAGATACAAAGCGACAACACCATCTAACTAATTTACACATTGATGTGTATTTCACGCTAATCGAGGGGCTCGTAACGGGATATATTCCAGAAGATACTTCCTCAGCCAATCAGATTCTGATAAACTGTCAAGTGGGAGGGATTAAACGATCACAAACAACACGGGTCTGTTGTATAATGCTTATCAGTAATTGCTCTCGGTGAATACGACGGGTGATTAATTCCTACGCAATTATTGGCACACAATGAAGGCAAATTTGATTTTTATCAAATACTGAAACGGTCATCAGGCAAGTGACGGACATTCAGAATTACAAAGGTCACGTGCCCGCACCCAAAATCCACTTGCGTCGGGCAATTTCCGGAGCCTTGGTGTATTCATTTAAAGATGTGTGTAAAATACGGCTATTTAAAGATGTGATGTCGTGTAAGTCTAAGAAATTTCAATGATTCAAGATTTGACAGATCATGTCATCATTGGTAAAGCAACTGACGGATCAACATAATTACGTCTTTAAATATTTATTTTTATATCACAATTTAATATAATTAATCAAACATGGCATATGCAGCCCCATCACCATCCTCTTCAGCTTCCATGATGGTGTCCAGGGGGATGGGCTTGGTTGTCGTCACACTTGTGGGGTTATGAACGTGGGGACTGTACGTCCACTTGGGGAATATACGCTTGTACAAGTTCATCATCACTGTATCCTGAGACTTGAGGTGGCCATCAAATACACACTTCATATGACCATGGGTACCTGTGAAAATATATGTTTAATATATATTTAGTAGTCCAGCAGATACTAGAGGTTGTTTTTAGGTAAAAACAAATGTCTCCCCACTTGGGGAAAAGGTCATAAATCCCAAACAAGAGGTCAATGACCTTGAAGCTCTACTGATAGGTTTTTGATAGCTAGATCATTTTAGAAAAAGTCCCATATCAATATCACAGTTTTCAAGAAGTAGTCGCTACAAACTTATTTTTTGAAAATCTATTTTTAGCTGTGGTGGCCATCTTGAATTTCCGGCCAACCTGAAGTTTTGCTAGGATCAATTAGACATAAGAGCAACTTCGTGTGAAATTTCATGAAAATCCGTCAAGTAGTTTCAGAGGAGTAGTGGCTTCAAGTTTTCATTATATAACTCTATGTAAACAAAGATGGCCGCTGGCGGCCATGTTTAACGTCGCATCAAAATTAGACATCAAGAGCAACATTCCTGTGAAGCTTCATGAAAATCCGTCAAGTAGTTTCAGAGGAGTAGTCGCTACAAGTTTTCATTATATAACTCTATGTAAACAAAGATGGTCACTGGTGGCCATGTTTAACGTCACATCAAAATAATTTTCGACAAGGATCAACAACATTACATACTGATCATTTTAGAAAAAGTCCCATATCAATATCACTTATAGTTTTCAAGAAGTACTCGCTACAAACTTGTTTTTTGAAAATCTATTTTCAGATCAACAACATGTCATGCTGATCATTTTAGAAAAAGTCCCATGTCAATATCAGTTACAGTTTTCAAGAAGTAGTCGCTACAAACTTATTTTTTAAGAATCTATTTTTAGCTGTGGCAGCCATCTTGAATTTCTGGTCGATCTGAAATGTTGCTAGGATCATTTAGACATCAAGAGCAACTTTCCTGTGAAGTTTCATGGAAATCCGTCGAGTAGTTTCAGAGGAGTAGTCGCTACAAGTTTTTACTAAATAACTCTATGTAAACCAAGATGGCCGCTGGCAGCCATGTTTAACATCCAATCAAAACGATATTCGACAAGGATCAACATCATGTCATGCTGACCATTTTAGAAAAAGTCCCATATCAATATCACTTTAGAGTTTTCAAGAAGTAGTTGCGTTTTCAAGAAGTTGTCGCTACAAACTTGTTTTTAAAAATCTTTTTTTAGATTTAGCGGTCATCTTGGATTTCACATCAACATGAATTTTTGCTAGGATCAACTAGACTTCATGGGCAACATTTCTGTACAGTTTCATGAAAATCCATTCAGTAGTTTCAGAGGAGTAGTCGCTACAAAAAAAAGTTTACGGACAGATGCACGACGGACACCGCACCACGGCATAAGCTCTGATCTCTGATCAGTAGAGCTAAAAAATCATTTGATTGGAACACGACTGTGACAATATATGCTAGTTTTTATATTGTACAGATGCTGTGTCATTATCTGAGTGAGGGGTCTGGGTCAGAATGCATGTGTGAGAGAGAGGTCAGTGGATGTCAGTTTGTTTTGATAATGTCGGCTCTGTTTAGGGTGTAAGTGATTAGCCTGGCATGGTTTATTGTTTTAGTGAAAATGAAAGAATGTGTGAATCTTTTTAGAACTAGTCAGTTCATGCTAGACTGTTAAGGGAAGAGGAATAAAATAAAGCCTGGTAGAAGAGACTGGAGTTTTGAAATGGTGTCCTAAATATGGAAGTATTAAAGAGACATTTACCAGTAACAACGACGATGATATGGTCAGCTAGGCTTGGTACTGATCATTCCTACCAAATTTTGTTGAAATCAGGCCAGCGGTTCAGGAGAACTAATCCGGACAGAGTTTGTGTATTAAAACCTTTAAAGGGCTACAACTCTGTCAAAGACCATTCAACCGGAACAAGGCAACAATATGAGCAAATAGGCTTGATACTGATCATCCTCACCAAGTTTCAATGAAATCCAGCCAGGGGTTTAGGAGAACTAGTCCGGACAAAGTTTGTAACATACAGACGACAGACAGACAGCACAAAAGCAATATCTCCCCTGCACAAAGTGAAGAAGACAAATAGTGGTATACCAAGCAGACAGTGCAAAAACATTATCACATGGAAAGAGGTGTAATAACACTATTATATATCTGGTAAACCACTGATGGTATAACGCAATGCTTGCTTTCTCACGTTACAGTAAAAATATGTAATGTTTGTCATCTCGTTAAATAAATTCATTAATAAATGTGCTGTAAGGTTCTCTATGGATGTCACATCTGAGATAGGAATCTGTTTCTATTTAGACTGAAATCCTGCCATTATTAAAGTTTTTAATACTAAGAAAATTGCTGTCAATACATACAATATTTATGCCCATTTAGAACAGCAGATAACAACTAAATTTGGTCCATTTTAACTAAACTACTGACATATTTACATTTTGTGAAACGTGTGATATTGGTATAAAATGAAACAGTACTAACCTAATGTTTGTTTAATATGGCCTCGTCTTCCCCACTTTGTTCTCAGTTCAACTGGTTTGAACCAGTCAATATCCTCTGCAAATAGTGTAGAATACCTGTTTTATTCAACTGCTGGTATGCATTGATATGCATGGTTTTATTCAACTGCTTCACATACTATTTTTAACCATAAGAAATTGTACATAAGTGTTGTTTATAAGCTACTGCTGTATGGGTATGTGTGTATTCATGTATTATGGACTTCTCTTTTTCCAACACTGATTTCACAGTGGTTTGAATGTGGTAAGACCCCATGGAAAAACAATATGTAAAAGTGTGCCAGAATCGCAAGACAACCATGGTGTTATATTACTAATGCATATAATGATGCCCTGTCACACTTAGATACACACTAAATACACTTAAGGCTATTTCATTAAAAAAAAAATCCCGGGCAGTGGAGATGGGTGTCATATGCAGAGCAGGGGACCCCACACCACCTCTACCCAGACAATAAAAACGGAATACTCCTTAATATAAGGTAATGCTGGCTTTTAGTTTTGACTACCCACCGTATTATAATGTATCAAATGCTCAGTAAAATATTTTGCCCTTGTAAATATCAAAATAAAGGAAGTAGACTATTTTTTGAGTGAAACACAACACCATTAGTTTGCATAATATGTGGATGTAGACAGTTGAACCTTTAAGATGGACTGTTTTCCAACAATTTCTAGTTTTTAACTAATATCTTAGGTTTAACTGGTTAATTTATTTGAATTTCAATAAGATCATGTTGTTATCTCCCTTAACTCTTCACAAGAAACCATTACAAAGCTGTTTTCAACCTACCTCTGCTAAAGAACATGTATCTGACAACACACGATTTCTTGTTGATTTTGAACGGATATCCGCTGACGACAGCTCTCTTGGCAACTATTCTGTCTGGATCTATTGATAACAGTGACCCTTTGGCGATCAACTCTACAGCACCTACAAATAGTAACACAACATTAAATTCTAAAACAGAGCTTTTAAAGTAAATACCATTCTGTGTTAACAATGACAAGGTACACACTTTTAAATTGATCATCTATTTGATAAATGTGTGCTCGACACAAAAACACGGTTATATTGTAGTTAAATATACAGTTATACATTACCAACTTATTATTATGTGGAAACATAATTTGATATAAAAGTGGTTTTAAATGGGCTGAAGGCAATCTGGAAGAATTATTGGCATTGACCCAAACACAAGTCAAACCATGACATACTTCAGTTTCATATAAAAATGCACAAAATTGTCTTTAATATGTTGCGTCCAGTTTAACTATTGTTTATGGAAAATGACCAGCATTTATGTAGGGCATGACAAGTTCTTATTTTGTGATTGTAACATATTTGTATAGAATTATATGGACAACTTGCACCCAAAGATTAATAACTTATGTGATACTTGTATTAAATGTTATATATTCAAAGGGGATAATAGGATTATTACTATAGTAACTTGTTCTGGAAGTTTGTATCACCTCGAGTAGGTAAATGCCAGATCAAGATCGCACGAGAGGCGTAGCCTCGAGTGTGATCCTGATCTGGCATTTACCTACGAGAGGTGATACAAGCTTCGGAACAAGTTACTATAGTAATGATCCTTTTATTATATTCCTCTTTACATATCATTAAAATAGAATATATGTACAAAAACAACAAATTAAACCAAATTATATAAAGTCAAATTAACTGAAAACCACCAACAGGAAAGCATGTACATTACACGCACATGAAAACAACATTACATTACTAGCTGGGCAATCCCCAACATTCCAGTCTGACATTTTCCAAAATCTTTTTTTAGTTGCATACTGATAACCTGTAGTGTGATACGGGTTTTTGTATTCCATTGTAAGAAAATGAAGGTACTATGTATATATTATTGATAGGTATATAATAAAATCCCTTACTGCATCAATTTGTGAACAAAATACACAAGTTAATATATAGTTAATAATACCGAGTTTATCACAGCATTTCAAAATTGCAAATTGTTGGTCAATAAATAATGCTGGGACATAAAATGACATCTTTATACATATATATATATATATATACAAAACAGAAACTTTCATCATTTTCAATATTTTTTTGTTCACTCACCAAATGGACGGTCTTGAAATACTAGCACCGGAGCCGGTGGAAAAGTTATTGGTGCAAACAACGTAGCAACTGCAGCTGCCTCCTGCGGTAGAAATCTCTCTGCCTGCGGAACAAAATATACATACATTTGCTATTTAATAACTGGCTAGGTTATTCTTCCTTTACACCACAATGCAAATTTTTAATTATTTAATAATTGTATTGTATATAAACCTTGTAAACTACTGACGGTTATTCTGTCATTAAAACGTGTATAAAACGTGAATTTAAATCATAATTTGACATTGTTGTCTAGAACAACAATAATTCTTGAAGGTTTATATCATGCAAGATCACTACGGGTGGTTGTCAATGCCGACCACATATGGCCATTGATATTAAGAATCATCAGGTCTTGATCAGGAACATAAACCATCCTACATGCCCAAACATATGGGAGGGATTAGTAACCTTAATACATCACACATTAAATGACTACACCAACACATGGTCTAACAGTACATACCTTATGTCTTTTTCCATTTGTATGCTGTGAGAAGACGGGGCAAGCAGAGAACCTTCTGAAGCCAACATGGAATACCAATCTGTCTTTGGCCTTGACTGGGCGTCCCACCTCGGGACATTTCCGGAGAACAAGGTTTATCACGGACATCTTCTGTTCATGTGGTAGTAAACCAAACACCGTCACTGGTGCACTGGGCTTGTGATCATCTGTTGAAGACAGATGGTATAGTTGCCTAACATGATCATCTGGTAAAGACAGATGGTACAGTTGCCTAACACGATCATCTAGTGAAGACAGATGGTACAGTGGCCTAACATGATCATCTGGTAAAGACAGATGGTACAGTTGCCTAACATGATCATCTGGTGAAGACAGATGGTACAGTTGCCTAACAAGATCATCTGGAGAAGACGGATGGTACAGTTGCCTAACATGATCATCTGGAGAAGACAGATGGTACAGTTGCCTAACATGATCATTTGGTGAAGACAGATGGTACAGTTGCCTAACATGATCATCTGGTGAAGACAGATGGTACAGTTGCCTAACATGATCATTTGGTGAAGACAGATGGTACAGTTGCCTAACATGATCATCTGGTGAAGACAGATGGTACAGTGACCTAACATGATCATCTGGTGAAGACAGATGGTACAGTTGCCTAACATGATCATTTGGTGAAGACAGATGGTACAGTTGCCTAACATGATCATCTGGTGAAGACAGATAATACAGTGGCCTAACATGATTATCTGGTGAAGACAGATGGTACAGTGACCTCACATGATCATCTGGTGAAGACAGATGGTATAGTTGCCTAACATGATCATCTGGTGAAGAGAGATGGTACAGTAGCCTAACATGATCATCTGGAGAAGACAGATGGTACAGTGGCCTAACATGATCATCTGGTGAAGACAGATGGTACAGTTGCCTAACACTAACATGATCATCTGGTGAAGAGAGATGGTACAGTGGCCTAACATGATCATCTGGTGAAGAAGATGGTACAGTTGCCTAACATGATCATCTGGTGAAGACAGATGGTACAGTTGCCTAACATGATCATCTGGTGAAGACAGATGGTACAGTGGCCTACCATGATCATCTGGTGAAGACAGATGGTACAGTGGCCTAACATGATCATCTGGTGAAGAAGATGGTACAGTGGCCTACCATGATCATCTGGTGAAGACATATGGTACAGTGGCCTAACATGATCATCTGGTGAAGAAGATGGTACAGTGGCCTACCATGATCATCTGGTGAAGACAGATGGTACAGTGGCCTAACATGATCATCTGGTGAAGACAGATG
>JAWPHD010019390.1:0-35900 GCA_037043455.1 Cyrtodaria siliqua | reverse complement strand
GTTTGTAATTGTGCTAGTTTTATTGAGTTACTAGTCTAGTATAAACTAGCAGGCACGAAAATTCCAACTCATCCACTCGCCATAGACGAGTGCTCTTTGATGCAGGACAGTAGAAATTAGATTAGATTTATTTCAAATTTATTATCTGACCATTACAAATATACGTAGGCTGAGTAACTCAAGAAACAAATTTTCTGCCCTGCAATAGGTGCAATAACATTCATATAGAATCAATTGAAAATGTTAAATATTCTAATTACAGCATAACTTCTTGTAACAAATGCTGTTTGTAAATTGTGTCTTGTTATATTTAGTTGTGTCATTGCTAGACTAGAATAAATAGGTTGAATTAATTCACATCGAATCAATTGACAAAGTTAAAATAATTCTAATTACAGCATAACATCTTGTAACAAATGCTGTTTGTAAATTGTGTCTAGTTATATTTAGTTGTCATTGCTAGACTAGAATAAATAGCTTGAATTAAGTCATATAGAATCAATTGACAATGTTAAAATAATTCTAATTACACGCATAACTTCTTGTAACAAATGCTGTTTTGTGAATTGAGTTCTAGTTACATATAGTTGTGTCCATTGCTAGACTAGAATCAGATAGGTTGAATTGCATTCATATAAGAATCAATTGACAATGTTAAAATAATTCTAATTACAGCATAACCATAACTTCTTATAATAAAATGCTGTTGTAAATTGTGTCTAGTCATTTTTAGTTTGTGTCATTGCTAGACTAGAATAAATAGGTTGAATTACATTCATATAGAATCAATTGACGACGTTAAAAATAATTCTAATTATGGCATTACTTCTTATAAAAAAAATGCTTTTTATAATTTTGTCGAGTTATATTTAGTTGTGTCATTGCTAGACTAGAATTCATATAGAATCAATTGACAATGTTAAAAATAATTCTAATAACAGCATAACCTTCTTGTAACAAATAACTGTTTGTAAATTGTGTCTAGTTATATTTAGTTGTGTCATTGCTAGACTAGAATAAAATAGGTTGAATTAATTCACATAGAATCAATTGACAATGTTAGAATAATTCTAATTACAGCATAACTTCTTGTAACAAATTGCTGTTTGTAAATTGTGTCTAGTTATATTTAGTTGTGTCATTGCTAGACTAGAAATAAATAGGTTGAATTAATTCAATTGACAATGTTAAAATAATTCCAAATAATGGCATAGCTTCTTTATAATACGAAAACCAATATTCTGATTTCTTTGTTGAATATTGTAAATTCTGTTTTGCAATTCATCAATTTCAAAAACATAACTTACAAAGTATTGATCTTTTTCTTAGCTAAATATTGTAAATTCTATTTCACAAGACGTAAATTTTTGTAGCCCTACTTGAAATAAGAATATAATTGCATCAAATCACAATATTAAAATGATCCCATAACAGAATAACAAAGAAAAGAAAAAGAGTTTTCTTAGCGCAATGATTATTTCCCTGTTGAAAATTGATGTTTTAAACCTTTTGAGCAGTTTTTAGCTCGACTATTCGAGAATAAAGGAGAGTTATGTAATCACCCCGGGGGTCGGCGTCGGCGTCGGCGTTGGCGTCTGGCGTCGGCGTCCCCACATCAAGGTTTGCGTGTAAGCTCGTGTTTACAAGTCTTTAATCTCTTACTTTTCTATCCTACTACAACCAAATTTGTTCTATGGGCTTCCTTGTAGCATTATCTTAAGGCTGCATAAGCAATTTTGAGTTCCTGTTACCCATGGGCTCCCATGGAACCCCAAATTATGATAGCCCATAAAAATGTGCCCCCATTTCACATCAAATTTTGCGTGTAAGCTGTGTTTACAAGTCTATATCTCTTACAATTTTTTACCCCTAGCACAACCCTATATTTGGCCATTAGCTTGCTTATAGCATTATCGTAAGGGCTGCTTAAGTAATTTTGGTTCCTGTAACCCCTTGGCTCCATGGAACCCAAAATCTGATAGCCCTTTAAATATGTCTGTTTCACATTCAAATTTTGCGTGTAAGCTGTGTTTACAGGTCTATATCTCTTACATTTTTTGTCTTAGCTGAACTAAATTTTGGAATTGGTTTCCTTATAGTATGTTGTAAAGGGTTGGATAAGTAATTTTGTCTTTTGCAAATTCTGGGCTCCCATGGAACCCAAATTGTGATGGCCCATAAAATGTGCAATAAAGGCAGATCTAGGTTTGCATGTAAGAATGTATATATCTATAACTTTGGTTTGGGATTTGTTATAGCATTATGCATCTTATTACTTCACCCATATTGGGGCATTGTCTCCCTCCGCCCCCCCCATCCCCCCACCCCCCACCTACTACCCCCCACTCCCCTCGACCCCCTTTTTTTCTTCTTTTTTTTTTGTTTTACATATTTCTGTGTTGTTTTTAGTCAATTCTTACACATAAATGTTTGCAACCCTCTCCCGCCCCCACCACCCCACCCCCAAGTCCTCACCTCTATCACCTTCGCCCTCCCCCCCCCCCCCCCCCCCCCCCTCCCCCCCCCCCCCCCCCACCCCCCCCCCCCGCCCCAGACTTGGATTTTTTTTTTTTTTTTTTACATATTTCTGTGTTGATTTTGTCAATTCTTACACATATATGTTGCAACCCTATGCACCCGGCCCCCGCCCCGCCCCCGCCCCCCCCGCCCCCCCCCCCACCCGCCTCTCACCCCATCACCCCCACCCACCATGCGCCCACACTTGATTTTTTTTTTTTTTTTTTTTAAAAAATAATTCTGTGTTGTTTTAGTCAATTCTTACACATATATGTTGCAAACCTCCCTGCCCCCACCCCCCGCCTCTCACCGCATCACCGCCCACTCCCCGCCCGCAGAATTGAAACTTTTTTATTTTTTTTTTACATATTTCTGTGTTGCTTTTGTCATTCTTACACATATATGTTGCAACCTCCCCCCCCTCCACCCACTAAACCCCCATCACACTCCGCCTCTCACCTCATCACCCATCCCCACCCAGTCCCCCAGACTTGATTTTTTTTTTTTTTTTTTTTTTTACATATTTCTTTTGTTGTTTTAGTAAATTTTTACAATATATGTTGCCCCACTCCACCCCCTCCCCCCCCCCCCCCCCCCCCCCTCCAACCCAATCCTGCCTCTCACTCTCACCCCCCCGCTCCACACCTCCCCCTCCCTCCCCACACCCCACACCCACTTGAAACTATTATATATATTTTTTTATATATTTCTGTGTTGCTTTTTGTCAATTCTTACACTCTCCCACACCTCACCCCACCCCCACCAACCCCCCACTCACCGCCCCACACTTGGACCTTTTTTTTTTTTTTTTTTTTGCATATTTCTTTGTTGTTTTAGTCAATTCTTACACACAATATGTTACACGCGCCTCCCCCCCCACTCTCCCCCTCTCCCCCACACCCCACCCGCACTTGAAACTATTTTTTTGATTTTTTTTTACATATTTCTGTGTTGCTTTTGTCTATTCTTACACATATATGTTGCCCACTCCTCTACCCCATCCCCACTTCAAACTCGATTTTTTTTTTCCTATCATATTTTTGTGTTGTTTTGGTGAATTATTACATAGCTTTCTTACACATATATGTTGCCCTCACAACCCCCACCATCCACCCCCCGCCTCTCACCCACCCCCCACCCCAGCACCCCACTCAAAACTCGATCTTTTTTTTATATTTTTTTTTTTACATATTTCTGTTGTAGATTTGGTCAGTTCTTACACATAGTTATGTTGTGCTCCCAACTGCACCCCACATTGTTGTAGCCTTGTTTTCTGATGGTATATACTAGCTATAAATTTATTATTCTCCGAAAAATCGAATAGTCGAGCTGCGCTGTTCTCCGACAGCTCTTGTTGTTTCCAAGTTGTTTAAAGGCTTTAAATATTGGCTATGGGTGACCTGGTTCTAAAGCTTTGATGGACTGTTTGGCAATACAGGGATTAGGGTTTTAAAACTGGAAGGTAATGTAGGCACTAAGGTAAACTACATCAAAATGACTGCTTATTGTCACCATCGATACCGTTGGTAGGTATCAGGTAGTCAATATTTAAATGAAAGCTATAGAAAATCAACTTAGAAATGAAAGTAATATTTAATTGTTTCGTTACTAGACATAATATAGAGGTTGAATTACATTCATATAGAATCAATTGACAATGTTAAAATATTTGTAATTATAACTTCTTATAAAAACATGCTGTTTGTAAATTGTGTCTAGTTTTATTTAGTTACTAGTCTAGAATAAATAGCAGGGCACAAAAAATTCCACTCATCCACTCGCCATGACGAGTGCTCTTTGATGCAGGACAAGTAGAAATTCAGATTAATTATTTCAAATTTATTAATCTGACCATTCAAATATTACGTAGGATGAGTAACTCAGAAACAAATTTTTTTGCCCTGCAATAGGTTCAATAACATTCATATAGAATCAAATGAAAATGTTAAAATAATTCTAATTACAGCATAACTTCTTGTAACAAATGCTGTTTGTAAATTGTGTCTTGTTATATTTAGTTGTGTCATTGCTAGACTAGAATAAATAGGTTGAATTAAGTCGTATAGAATCAATTGACAATGTTAAAATAATTCTAATTACAGCATAACTTCTTGTAACAAATGCTGTTTGTAAATTGTGTCTAGTTATATTTAGTTGTGTCATTGCTAGACTAGAATAAATAGGTTGAATTAAGCCATATAGAATCAATTGACAATGTTAAAATAATTCTAATTACAGCATAACTACCTGTAACAAATGCTGTTTGTAAATTGTGTCAAGTCATATTTAGTTGTGTCATTGCTAGACTAGAATAAATAGGTTGAATTAATTCAATTGACAATGTTAAAATAATTCCAATAACGGCATAGCTTCTTATAATACGAAAACCAATATTCTGATTTTTTTGTTGAATATTGTAAATTCTGTTTTGCAACACATCAATTTCAAAAACATAACTTACAAATTATTGATCTTTTTTCTTAGCTAAGTATTGTAAATTCTACTTCACAAGACTTCAATTTTTGTAGCCCTACTTGAAATAAGAATATAATTGCATCAAATCACAATATTAAAATGATCCCATAACAGAATAACAAAGAAAAAAAGAAAAAGAAGAGTTTTCTTAACGCAATGATTATTTCCTGTTGAAATTGATGTTTTAAACCTTTTGAGCACTTTTTGTTTTCAAGTTGTTTGAAGGCTTTAAATATTGGCTATGGGTGACCTGGTTCTAAAGCTTTGATGGACTGTTTGGCAATACAGGGATTAGGGTTTTAAAACTGGAAGGTAATGTAGGCACTAAGGTAAACTACATCAAAATGACTGCTTATTGTCACCATCGATACCGTTGGTAGGTATCAGGTAGTCAATATTTAAATGAAAGCTATAGAAAATCAACTTAGAAATGAAAAGTAATATTTAATTGTTTCGTTACTAGAAAGAATATAGAGGTTGAATTACATTCATATAGAATCAATTGACAATGTTAAAATATTTATAATTATAACTTCTTATAAAAAAAATGCTGTTTGTAAATTGTGTCTAGTTTTATTGAGTTACTAGTCTAGAATAAATAGCAGGGCACGAAAATTCCACTCATCCACTCGCCATGACGAGTGCTCTTTGATGCAGGACAGGTAGAAATTCAGATTAATTATTTCAAATTTATTAATCTGACCATTCAAATATTACGTAGGATGAGTAACTCAGAAACAAATTTTCTTGCCCTGCAATAGGTGCAATAACATTCATATAGAATCAATTGAAAATGTTAAATAATTCTAATTACAGCATAACTTCTTGTAACAAATGCTGTTTGTAAATTGTGTCTTGTTATATTTAGTTGTGTCATTGCTAGACTAGAATAAATAGGTTGAATTAATTCACATCGAATCAATTGACAATGTTAAAATAATTCTAATTACAGCATAACTTCTTGTAACAAATGCTGTTTGTAAATTGTGTCTAGTTATATTTAGTTGTCATTGCTAGACTAGAATAAATAGCTTGAATTAAGTCATATAGAATCAATTGACAATGTTAAAATAATTCTAATTACAGCATAACTTCTTGTAACAAATGCTGTTTGTGAATTGTGTCTAGTTACATTTAGTTGTGTCATTGCTAGACTAGAATCAGTAGGTTGAATTGCATTCATATAGAATCAATTGACAATGTTAAAATAATTCTAATTACAGCATAACCATAACTTCTTATATAAAATGCTGTTTGTAAATTGTGTCTAGTCATTTTTAGTTGTGTCATTGCTAGACTAGAATAAATAGGTTGAATTACATTCATATAGAATCAATTGACGACGTTAAAATAATTCTAATTATGGCATTACTTCTTATAAAAAAATGCTTTTTATAAATTTTGTCGAGTTATATTTAGTTGTGTCATTGCTAGACTAGAATTCATATAGAATCAATTGACAATGTTAAAATAATTCTAATAACAGCATAACTTCTTGTAACAAATACTGTTTGTAAATTGTGTCTAGTTATATTTAGTTGTGTCATTGCTAGACTAGAATAAATAGGTTGAATTAATTCACATAGAATCAATTGACAATGTTAGAATAATTCTAATTACAGCATAACTTCTTGTAACAAATGCTGTTTGTAAATTGTGTCTAGTTATATTTAGTTGTGTCATTGCTAGACTAGAATAAATAGGTTGAATTACATTCATATAGAATCAATTGACAATGTTAAAATGATCCCAATTACAGCATAGCTTAAAATACGAAATCAGTATTTTGATTTCTTTGTTTAATATTGTAAATTCTGTTTAGCAACACATCAATTTCAAAAACATAACTTACAAATACAAATTATTGATCTTTTTTCTTGGCTAAATATTGTAAATTCCATTTCACAACAAGTCAATTTTTGCAGCCATACTTGAAATAAGAATATAATAGCATCAAATCACAATATTAAAATGATTCCATAACAGAATAACAAAGAAAAGAAAATGAGTTTTCTTAGCGCAATGATTACTTCCTGTTGAAATTGATGTTTTAAACCTTTTGAGCACTTTTTGTTTTCAAGTTGTTTGAAGGCTTTAAATATTGGCTATGGGTGACCTGGTTCTAAAGCTTTGATGGACTGTTTGGCAATACAGGGATTAGGGTTTTAAAACTGGAAGGTAATGTAGCCACTAAGGTAAACTACATCAAAATGACTGCTTATTGTCACCATCGATACTGTTGGTAGGTATCAGGTAGTCAATATTTAAATGAAAGCTATAGAAAATCAACTTAGAAATGAAAAGTAGTATTTAATTGTTTCGTTACTAGACAGAATATAGAGGTTGAATTACATTCATATAGAATCAGTTGACAATGTTAAAATATTTATAATTATAACTTCTTATAAAAAATTGCTGTTTGTAAATTATGTCTAGTTTTATTTAGTTACTAGTCTAGAATAAATAGCAGGGCACGAAAATTCCACTCATCCACTCGCCATGACGAGTGCTCTTTGATGCAGGACAAGTAGAAATTCAGATTAATTATTTCAAATTTATTAATCTGACCATTCAAATATTACGTAGGATGAGTAACTCAGAAACAAATTTTCTTGCCCTGCAATAGGTTCAATAACATTCATATAGAATCAACTGAAAATGTTAAAATAATTCTAATTACAGCATAACTTCTTATATTAAAGGTCTTCATCATGATCCCTGCATTGTTTCAGGTGCTATCTCGCTCGCATCAAAAGAGCAGTGGCAGAAAAACAATAACGTGGCTCCAGCGTAAATGGAGTTTCTACGATAGAATTTGCAGCAACTCTGCAGTTCAGGGTGAGAAGGTTCTAGGCCCATTTTCCATATTTTATCTCGATGTACATGGAAGATGAGCCTGGCATGTTCATGCCTGTTAGGCGTCATATAACCTTTTCATGTGTTGGTGCACCTTAAAACCCCAATTCAATTCAATTCAATATACAAAATGCTGTTTGTAAATTGTGTCTAGTCATATTTAGTTGTGTCATTGCTAGACTACAATAAATAGGTTAAATTACATTCATATAGAATCAATTGACAATGTTAAAATAATTCTTATTACAGCATAACTTCTTGTAACAAATGCTGTTTGTAAATTGTGTCTGTTATATTTAGTTGTGTCATTGCTAAACTACAATAAATAGGTTAAATTACATTCATATAGAATCAATTGACAATGTTAAAATAATTCTTATTACAGCATAACTTCTTGTAACAAATGCTGTTTGTAAATTGTGTATTGTTATATTTAGTTGTGTCATTGCTAAACTACAATAAACAGGTTAAATTACATTCATATAGAATCAATTGACAATGTTAAAATAATTCTTATTACAGCATAACTTCTTGTAACAAATGCTGTTTGTAAATTGTGTCTGTTATATTTAGTTGTGTCATTGCTAAACTACAATAAATAGGTTAAATTACATTCATATAGAATCAATTGACAATGTTAAAATAATTCTTATTACAGCATAACTTCTTGTAACAAATGCTGTTTGTAAATTGTGTATTGTTATATTTAGTTGTGTCATTGCTAAATTACAATAAACAGGTTAAATTACATTCATATAGAATCAATTGACAATGTTAAAATAATTCTAATTACAGCATAACTTCTTGTAACAAATTCTGTTTGTAAATTGTGTCTAGTTATATTTAGTTGTGTCATTGCTAGACTAGAATAAATATGTTGAATTAAGTCATATAGAATCAATTGACAATGTTAAAATAATTCTAATTACAGCATAACTTCTTGCAAAAAATGCTGTTTGTAAATTGTGTCTAGTTATATTAAGGTAAAATGTAAGCATTAAAAGCTTGCCTATTTACTTAAGCATTACTTAAGCATTAACAGATTGCCTGTTTACTTAAACATCAAAAGCTTGCCTATCTACTGAAGCATTAAAAAGAAATATAAAAGATCGGACAGGGAAAATAGCATTCAAAGAGGACAGTCAACCACAAAACACAGAAACAAACATGCAAACAGACAAACAAGAAAGCTTGCCTATTTAAGTTTAATCAAAAGCTTGCCTGTTTACTTAAGCATCAAAAGCTTGCCTGTTTACTTAAGCATTAAAAGCTTGCCTTTTGTACTTATATACATGCTTGTTGATTGATTATGATAGCCTTTGTATATTGCCTATTCAAAAGTAGTTTTTCACAGTAATCTATGTTGCGCTATGTGAAGCGAAAGTGGAAATGAAATGATTAATTATACTCACAACTGATTTTGAAATAAACTATACTATAGTTTTTGTTTATTTTCAGTGAGGCATTTTTAAAGTACTCGAGTAATATTGTTAACTGAGCCTTGCAATATTTGCAGTTTTGTCTGCTAAATTAGAACAATTTTGAATTACACTTGTATTACATCTGTTGACAATGTTAAAATGGTTTCAATATGTTAAGTTATGTTATGTTCAGTCTAGCAAAATTTAATTTTGTTGTTACAAGGCTAGAACATAGATTTACAATTACATGTTGCACAAATTGACAATGTGCAAAATTTCACATTAAAAAAATCCTCGATGTATATGCAGTCACTAGAGTTTAAAATTAAAACTGGGATTTGGCTGAACTCGTGCGCTGTAAAATTATTTCCTCCATGACTGGTCAAAATGCAAATCAGTATATATCCTATTAGACCTCAGTGTATTATGTCTTTGTAACATAATTTACAAGAGATTTAAAAGTTTCCAAGATTAAATTTGGTATCAACAGACTGGTCTATGTGCATTATAAACAGAGTAAACTTCTTTTTCTTCACAGAAGCATGCACTACCCAAGCATAATATTGTTTTGACTACTGGTAAAACATGTGAAACAGAAGAGCTAAAATACCCTTTTTACATAACGATGTTTGTGATTGAGTATAACAATTTATGGAGAATATTTGCACTTCTAATGTCATTGATCAATTCAAATGCTACTCACCTATATAGATAATTTAAAAGCATTTAAACGAGGCTCTTATGTAAATGTGATATTTAAATGAGGCTTCTCTGTACACCTGGGATTTAAACGACGCTTTTATGTACACCTAGTATTTCATCCAGGCTCTTCTCACCTGATATCTAAGCCAGGCACTTTTGTACACCTGGTGTTTAAATGAGGCTCTTCTGTACATCTGGTATCTAAACAAGGCTCTTCTGTATATCTGGTATTTAAACAAAGCTCTTCTGTACATCTGGTATTTAAACTAGGCTCTTCTGTACACCTACTATCTAAACCAGGCTCTTATGTACAACTGGTATGTGGTATTTAAACAAGGTTCTTTTGTATACCTGGTGTTTAAAACGAGGCTGTTCTAGGTACACCTGGTATTTAAACAAGGCTCTTCTGTATACCTGGTATTTAAACCAGGCTCTTCTGTACACCTGGTATTTAAACCAGGCTCTTCTATACATCTTATATTTAAACCAGGCTCTTCTGTACACCTGGTATTTAAACCAGGCTCTTCTATACATCTTATATTTAAACAAGGCTCTTCTGTACACCTGGTGTTTGAATGATGCTATTCTGTACATCTGGTATTGAAACCAGGCTCTTCTATACATCTTATATTTAAACCAGGCTCTTCTGTACACATGGTATTTAAACTAGGCTCTTCTGCACACCGGCTATTTAAAAGAGGCTCTTCTGTAC
Organism: Cyrtodaria siliqua; assembly: GCA_037043455.1. NCBI lineage: Eukaryota > Metazoa > Mollusca > Bivalvia > Adapedonta > Hiatellidae > Cyrtodaria > Cyrtodaria siliqua. The sequence goes on along the minus strand of JAWPHD010019390.1, from coordinate 25,217 downwards.
ACATGATATTTAAACTAGGCTTTTCTGTACACCTGGCATTTAACAGAGGCTCTTCTGTGAAACAGTATTTAAACTAGGCTCTTCTGTACACCTGGTATTTAAACGAGGCTCTTCTGTACACCTGGTATTTAAACCAGGCTCTTCTGTACACCAGTATTTAAATTAGGCTCTTCTGTACACCTGGTATTCAAACGAGGCTCTTCTGTACACCTGGTATTTAAAACAGGCTCTTCTGTACACATGGTATTTAAACTAGGCTTTTATGTGCACCTAGTATTTAACAGAGGCTCTTCTGTACACCTGGTATTTAAACCAGGCTCTTCTGTACACCTGATATTTAAAAGAGGCTCTTCTGTGCACGTGGTATTTAAACTAAGCTCTTCTGTATACCTGCTATCTAAACCAGACTGGTATGTGGTATTTAAACAAGGTTCTTCTGTACACCTGGTGTTTAAACAAGGCTCTTCTAGGTACACCTGGTATTTAAACGAGGCTCTTCTGTACACCTGGTGTTTAAAATCGGCTATTTTCTACACCTGGTGTTTAAATGATGTTTATATGTACACCAGGTATTGAAACCAGGCTCTTCTGTACACTGGTATTTAAACCAGGCTCTTCTGTGTGACATTAAAACTAGTCTCTTCTGTACACCTGATATTTAAAAGAGGCTCTTCTGTGCACGTGGTATTTAAACGAGGCTCTTCTGAACACCTGGTATTTAAACCAGGCCCTGTTGTACACATGGTATTTAAACTAGGCTCTTCTGTACACCTGATATTTAAACGAGGCTCTTCTGTACACTTGGTGTTTAAACGAATCTCTACTGTACACCTGGTATTTAAATGAGGCTCATCTGTACACCTGGTATTTAAATGAGGCTCTACTGTAAACTTGGTATTTAAATGAGGCTCTTATGCACTCCTGGTATTTAAATGAGGCTCTACTGTAAACCTGGTATTTAAACGAGGCACTTGTGTACACCTGGTATTTAAATGAGGCTCTTCTGTACACCTGGTATTTAAACGAGGCTCTACTGTACACCTGGTATTTAAACCAGGCTCATATGTACACCTGATATTTAAACCAGGCTCTTATGTACACCTGGTATGTGGTATTTAAGCGAGGCTCTTCTGTAAACCTGGTATTTAAATGAGGCTCATCTGTACACCTGGTATTTAAATGAGGCTCTACTGTAAACTTGGTATTTAAATGAGGCTCTTATGCACTCCTGGTATTTAAATGAGGCTCTACTGTAAACCTGGTATTTAAACGAGGCACTTGTGTACACCTGGTATTTAAATGAGGCTCTTCTATACACCTGGTATTTAAACGAGGCTCTACTGTACACCTGGTATTTAAACCAGGCTCATATGTACACCTGATATTTAAACCAGGCTCTTATGTACACCTGGTATGTGGTATTTAAGCGAGGCTCTTCTGTAAACCTGGTATTTAAATGAGGCTCTTCTGTACACCTGGTATTTAAAACAGGCTCTTCTGTACACCTGGTATTTAAACAGGGCCCTTTTGTACACCTGGTATTTAAACAAGGCTCTTCTGTACACCTGCTATTTCAACCAGGCTCTTCTGTACGCCTGGTATCTAAACCAGTCTCTTTTGTACACCTGGTATTTAAACGAGGCTCTTCTGTACACCTGCTATTTAAATGAGGCTCTTCTGCACACCTGGTATTTAAACAAGGCTCTTCTGTACACCTGCTATTTCAACCAGGCTCTTCTGTACACCTGGTATCTAAACCAGTCTCTTTTGTACACCTGGTATTTAAACGAGGCTCTTTTGTACACCTGGTATTTAAATGAGGCTCTTCTGTACACCTGGTATCTAAACAAGGCTCTGTACATCTGGTATTTAAACAAGGCTCTTCTGTACACCTGCTATTTCAACCAGGCTCTTCTGTACACCTGGTATCTAAACCAGTCTCTTTTGTACACCTGGTATTTAAACGAGGCTCTTTTGTACACCTGGTATTTAAACAAGGATCTTATGTACACCTGGTTTTTAATCAAGGCTGTAATGTACACCTGGTATTTAAACGAGGCTTTTATGTACACCTGGCATTTCAACCAGGCTCTTCTGTACACCTTGTATCTAAACACGTATCTTATGTACACCTGGTATTTAAACGAGGTTCTTCTGTACACCTTGTATTTCAACCAGGCTCTTCTGTACACTAAATCTGGCTCTTCTGTACACCTGGTATTTAAACGAGGCTCTTCTGTACACCTGGTATTTTAACGAGGCTCTTCTATACACCTGGTATCTAAACCATGCCCTTTTGTACACCTGGTATTTAAACGAGGCTCTTCTGTACACCTGGTATCTAAACCAGGCTTATATGTACACCTGTTATGTGGTATTTAAACGAAGCTCTTCTGTACACCTGGTATTTAAACAAGGCTCTTCTGGGTACACCTGGCACTTGTGTACACCTAGTATTTAAACCAGGCTCTTCTGTACACCTGGTATTTAAAAGAGGCTCTTCTGTACAAATGGTGTTTAAACGAGGCTCTTCTGTACACCTGGTATTTAAAAGAGGCTATTCTGTACACCTGGTATCTAACCCAGTCTCTTTTGTACACCTGGTATTTAAACGAGGCTCTTCTGTACACCTGGTATTTAAATGAGGCACTTCTGTACACCTGGTATTTAAACAAGGCTCTTCTGTACACCTGCTATATCAACCAGGCTCTTCTGAACACCTGGTATCTAAACCAGTCTCTTTTGTACACCTGGTATTTAAACGAGGCTCTTTTGTACACCTGGTATTTAAATGAGGCTCTTCTGTACACCTGGTATCTAAACAAGGCTCTGTACACCTGGTATTTAAACAAGGCTCTTCTGTACACCTGCTATTTCAACCAGGCTCTTCTGTACACCTGGTATCTAAACCAGTCTCTTTTGTACACCTGGTATTTAAACGAGGTTCTTTTGTACACCTGGTATTTAAATGAGGCTCTTCTGTACACCTGGTATCTAAACAAGGCTCTATACACCTGGTATTTAAACAAGGATCTTATGTACACCTGGTATTTAATCAAGGCTGTAATGTACACCTGGTATTTAAACGAGGCTTTTATGTACACCTGGCATTTCAACCAGGCTCTTCTGTACACCTGGTATCTAAACACATATCTTATGTACACCTGGTATTTAAACGAGGTTCTTCTGTACACCTGGTATTTCAACCAGGCTCTTCTGTACACTAAATCTGGCTCTTCTGTACACCTGGTATTTAAACGAGGTTCTTTTGTACACCTGGTATTTAAATGAGGCTCTTCTGTACACCTGGTATCTAAACAAGGCTCTGTACACCTGGTATTTAATCAAGGCTGTAATGTACACCTGGTATTTAAACGAGGCTTTTATGTACACCTGGCATTTCAACCAGGCTCTTCTGTACACCTGGTATCTAAACACATATCTTATGTACACCTGGTATTTAAACGAGGTTCTTCTGTACACCTGGTATTTCAACCAGGCTCTTCTGTACACTAAATCTGGCTCTTCTGTACACCTGGTATTTAAACGAGGCTCTTCTGTACACCTGGTATTTTAACGAGGCTCTTCTATACACCTGGTATCTAAACCAGGCCCTTTTGTACACCTGGTATTTAAACGAGGCTCTTCTGTACACCTGGTATCTAAACCAGGCTTATATGTACACCTGTTATGTGGTATTTAAACGATGCTCTTCTGTACACCTGGTATTTAAAAGAGACTCTTCTGTACACACGGTGTTTAAACGAGGCTCTTCTGTACACCTGGTATTTAAAAGAGACTCTTCTGTACACACGGTGTTTAAACGAGGCTCTTCTGTACACCTGGTATTTAAAAGAGACTCTTCTGTACACACGGTGTTTAAACGAGGCTCTTCTGTACACCTGGTATTGAAAGCAGGCCCTTCTGTACACCTGGTATTTAAACCAGGCTCTTCTGTACACCTGGTATTTAAAAGAGGCTCTTCTGTACACCTGGTTTTTTAACGAGGCTCTTCTATACACCTGGTATCTAAACCAGGCCCTTTTGTACACCTGGTATTTAAACGAGGCTCTTCTGTACACCTGATATCTAAACCAGGCTTATATGTACACCTGTTATGTGGTATTTAAACGATGCTATTCTGTACACCTTGTATTTAAACAAGGCTCTTCTGGGTACACCTGGCACTTGTGTTCACCTAGTATTTAAACCAGGCTCTTCTGTACACCTGGTATTTAAAAGAGGCTCTTCTGTACAAATGGTGTTTAAACGAGGCTCTTCTGTACACCTGGTATTTAAAAGAGGCTCTTCTGTACACATGGTGTTTAAATGAGGCTCTTCTGTACACCTGGTATTGAAAGCAGGCCCTTCTGTACACCTGGTATTTAAATCAGGCTCTTCTGTACATCTGGTATTTTAATGATACTCTTTTGTACACCTGGTATTTAAACGAGGCTCTTCTATACACCTGATATCTAAATCAGTCTCTTCCGTACACCTGGTATTTAAATGAGGCTTTTCTGTACACCTGTTATTTAAACAAAGCTGTTATGTACACCTGGTATATAAACGAGGCTCTTATGTACACCTGGTATTTAAACCAAACTCTTATGTACACTTGAACAGAGTGTGACACCTTTATGTTTCACCAACCTACAGTCTCCTAGATACAGCTTAACAGGGAAAGACTGCCCTGTCCCTGTGTTATAATAGCTCATGCATAAACAATAGCTTAACATTGCATGATGTTCTCTTACCACATAACACTTTAACATGGATTGCCTGCTCTGTCCCACTATTCTACAGATTGTTAACATGGAGTGACTGTCTTGTCCCACCATTCTACAGGCTGTTAACATGGTGTTCCTGCCCCATCCCACCATTCCACAGACTTTAACTTGGAGTGCCCGCCCTGTCCCACCATTCTACAGTATGTTAACTTGGAGTAACCGTCTTTTCCCACCATTCTAAGGCTGTTAACATGGAGTTTCTATATTGTCCCACCATTCTACAGGCTGTTAACAATATGCGTCAGCCCTGTCTCATCATTCTAAAGGCTGTTAACATGGAGTGCCTTTCCTATCCAATCTTTCTACCATTCTACAGGCTGTTGAAACATAGGGTGCCAGCCCTGTTCATCCATTTTACAGACTGTTAACATGAAGTGACTGTTCTGTCCCACCATTCTGTATTATGCTATTAACATGGAGTGTTCACCCGTTCTGACCCACAACTCTACATGTTAACATGGAAGTGACCGCCCTGTCCCACCATTCTCTAAGCTGTTAACATGGAGTGATTTCCCTATGTTACCATTATATGGGTTTGTTCACATGGAGTGCCTGCCCTAGCCCTCCTTTTTCAACAATTCCATTGTTAACAATACGTAAGGTTCCCAACCTGTCCCACCATTCTATAGGTTGTTAACATCGAGTGCCACTGTGTCCCACCATTCTATGGGCTGTTAACAATACATGGAGACTAAGTGTCTGCCCTGTCCCACCATTCTGCAAGTTGTGTACAATACATGGAGTGCCCACCATATCCCACCATTCTACAGTGTGTTAACATGGAGTGCCACCGTGTCCCACCATTTTACTGTTTGTTAACAATACATGGAGACTAATTGTCCACCTTGTTCAACCATTCTACAAGTTGTTAACAATACATGGTATCCCACCATAAGAGGGTGTGCTTGCCTTGTTCTACCATTCTACAGTCTGTTAACATGGAATGTCTGCCCTTTACTACCATTCTACAGTCTGTTAACATGGAGTGTCTGCCCATTACTACCATTCCACAGTCTGTTTACATGGAGTGTCTGCCCTTTACTACCATTCCACAGTCTGTTTACATGGAGTGTGTGCCCTTTACTACCATTCTACAGTCTGTTAACATGGAGTGTCTGCCCTTTACTACCATTCCACAGTCTGTTTACATGGAGTGTGTGCCCTTTACTACCATTCTACAGTCTGTTTACATGGAGTGTCTGCCCTTTACTACCATTCTACAGTCTGTTTACATGGAATGTCTGCCCTTTACTACCATTCTACAGTCTGTTTACATGGAGTGTCTGCCCTTTACTACCATTCTACAGTCTGTTAACATGGAGTGTCTGCCCTTTACTACCATTCCACAGTCTGTTTACATGGAGTGTCTGCCCTTTACTACCATTCTACAGTCTGTTTACATGGAGTGTCTGCCCTTTACTACCATTCTACAGTCTGTTTACATGGAGTGTCTGCCCTTTACTACCATTCTACAGTCTGTTTACATGGAGTGTCTGCCCTTTACTACCATTCTACAGTCTGTTTACATGGAGTGTCTGCCCTTTACTACCATTCTACAGTCTGTTAACATGGAGTGTCTGCCCTTTACTACCATTCTACAGTCTGTTTACATGGAGTGTCTGCCCTTTACTACCATTCTACAGTCTGTTTACATGGAGTGTCTGCCCTTTACTACCATTCTACAGTCTGTTTACATGGAGTGTCTGCCATTTACTACCATTCTGCAGTCTGTTTACATGGAGTGTCTGCCCTTGACTACCATTCTGCAGTCTGTTAACATGGAGTGTCTGCCCTTTACTACCATTCTACAGTCTGTTTACATGGAGTGTCTGCCCTTTACTACCATTCTACAGTCTGTTTACATGGAGTGTCTGCCCTTTACTACCATTCTACAGTCTGTTTACATGGAGTGTGTGCCCTTTACTACCATTCTACAGTCTGTTAACATGGAGTGTCTGCCCTTTACTACCATTCCACAGTCTGTTTACATGGAGTGTGTGCCCTTTACTACCATTCTACAGTCTGTTTACATGGAGTGTCTGCCCTTTACTACCATTCTACAGTCTGTTTACATGGAATGTCTGCCCTTTACTACCATTCTACAGTCTGTTTACATGGAGTGTCTGCCCTTTACTACCATTCTACAGTCTGTTAACATGGAGTGTCTGCCCTTTACTACCATTCCACAGTCTGTTTACATGGAGTGTCTGCCCTTTACTACCATTCTACAGTCTGTTTACATGGAGTGTCTGCCCTTTACTACCATTCTACAGTCTGTTTACATGGAGTGTCTGCCCTTTACTACCATTCTACAGTCTGTTTACATGGAGTGTCTGCCCTTTACTACCATTCTACAGTCTGTTTACATGGAGTGTCTGCCCTTTACTACCATTCTACAGTCTGTTAACATGGAGTGTCTGCCCTTTACTACCATTCTACAGTCTGTTTACATGGAGTGTCTGCCCTTTACTACCATTCTACAGTCTGTTTACATGGAGTGTCTGCCATTTACTACCATTCTACAGTCTGTTTACATGGAGTGTCTGCCCTTGACTACCATTCTGCAGTCTGTTAACATGGAGTGTCTGCCCTTTACTACCATTCCACAGTCTGTTTACATGGAGTGTCTGCCCTTTACTACCATTCTACAGTCTGTTAACATGGAGTGTCTGCCCTTTACTACCATTCCACAGTCTGTTTACATGGAGTGTCTGCCCTTTACTACCATTCTACAGTCTGTTAACATGGAGTGTCTGCCCTTGACTGCCATTCTACAGTCTGTTAGCATGGAGTGTCTGCCCTTTACTACCATTCTACAGTCTGTTTACATGAGTGTCGGCCCTTTACTACCATTCTGCAGTCTGTTAACATGGAATGTCTGCCCTTCACTACCATTCTACAGTCTGTTTACATGGAGTGTCTGCCCTTTACTACCATTCTGCAGTCTGTTAACATGGAATGTCTGCCCTTTACTATCATTCTACAGTCTGTTAACATGGAGTGTCTGCCCTTGACTGCCATTCTACAGTCTGTTAGCATGGAGTGTCTGCCCTTTTCTACATTCTACATTCTGTTAACATGGAGAGTGGAGTGTCTGCCCTTGACTACCATTCTACCTGATGTTAACAACACATGGCTGCATGACCTGTCCCATTGTTTTACAGGCTGTTAACATGGAGTGCAGTCTTATCCCACCATTTTAATTACTTGTTACATGGATTGTCAGCTCTTTCCCACCATTTTTCTGGCTATTGACATGGAGCATTGACCCTATCCCAGGTTTATATGTAGGCTTTTGACATGGAGTGTCCTCCCTGTCCTGTTCCACCATTCTACAGGCTGTTCACATGGAGTGCCTGTCCCAGCCCTCCATTTTCAAGTTGTTAACAATACATAAGATTCCCGCCTTGTCCCACCCTTCTACAGGCTGTTAACATGGAGTGCCTGCCCTGTCCCACCATTCTAGTCTGTTAACATGGAGTGTGACTGCCGTGTTCGACCATTATACAGGCTGTTAACATGGAGTGTGACTGCCCTGTTCTACCATTATATAGTCTGTTAACATGGAGTGTGACTGCCCTGTTCTACCATTATATAGTCTGTTAACATGGAGTGTGACTGCCATGTTCTACCATTATATAGTTAGTTAACATGGAGTGCCTGTCTTTTTCTACTATTTTTACAATCTGTTAACATGGAGTGCCTGCCTGTTCTACCGTTCTACAGTCTGTTAACATGGGAGTGCCTACCTGTTCTGCCTTTCTACAGTCTGTTAACATGGAGTTCATGTCTTGTTCTACCATTTTACAATCTGTTAACATGGAGTGCCTGACTTGTTCTACCAAGGAGTGCCTGCCTGTTCTACCATTCTACAATCTGTTAACATGGGAGTGTCTACCCTGTTCTACCATTCTACAGTCTGTTAATATGGAGTGCCTACCTGTTTTACCATTCTGCATGATGTTAAAAATGCATGGAGTGCCTCACCTGACCCATTATTTTACAGGCTTTTAATATTGAGTGTCAGCCCGGTCCCACCATTTTACAGGCTGTTCACATGAAGTGTCTGCCCATTACTCCATTCTTAAAGTTGTTAACAATACATAAAGTTCCGCACTGTGCAAACATTCTACAGGCTGTTAACATAGAGTGCCTGCCCTGTCCCACCATTCTACAGGCTGTTAACATAGAGTGCCTGCCCTGTCCCACCATTCGACAGACTATTAACATGGAGTGCCTGCCCTGTCCCACCATTTTACAGACTATTAACATAGAGTGCCTGCCCTGTCCCACCATTCGACAGACTATTAACATGGAGTGCCTGCCCTGTTCCACCAATCGACAGACTATTAACTATTCTAGTATTCTTGATTCTGTGATATCTCCGTATTCTTGTTTCTATGATATCTCAGTGTACTTGATTCTGTGATAGCTCAGTATTCTTGATTTGATGCTGTTCCAGTATTCTTGATTCTGTGATGGATTCCGTGCAATCTCAATATCTCCGATTTGATGATATCTCAGTATTCTTGATTTGCTGCTATTTCAATATTCATGATTTGCTACTATCTCAGTATTTTTGATTTGATGATTTCTCAATATCTCTGATTCAATGCTATCTCAGTATCTATGATTTGATGATATCTCAGTATTCTTGATTCTGAGATATCTCAGCATGCTTGATCCGATGCTGTTTCAGTATTCTTGATTCTGAGATATCTCAGTTTGCTTGATTTCGTGCTGTTCTAGTATTCTTGATTCTGTGACATCTCAGCATGCTTGATTCTATGATATCTCAGAATTCTTGATTCCGTGATTTCTCAGCATGCTTGATCCGATGCAGTTCCATTATTCTTGATTCTGCAATATCTCAGTATTCTTGATTTGATCATATCTCAGTATCTCTGGTTTGATGATATCTCAATATCTCTGGTTTGCTACAAGTTCAGTATTCTTGATTGATGATATCTCAGTATTCTTGATTTGATGCTGTTCCAGTATTCTTGATTTGATGATATCTCAGTATTTTTGATTTGATACTGTTCCGGTATTTTTGATTCTGCGATATCTCGGTATTCTTGATTTGATGATATCTCAATATTTCTGGTTTGATGATTTCTCAATATCTCTGGTTTGCTACTATTTCAGTATTCTTGTTTCGATGCTGTTTCAGTATTCTTGATTCTGTGATGTCTCAGTATTCTTGATTTGCTGCTATTTCAGTATTCATGATTTGATGATACCGCGAGATCTCTTGATTTGTTACTATTTCAGTATTCATGATTTTCTGCTATCTCAGTATTCTAGATTTGATGCTGTTCCAGTATTCTTGATTATATGAAATTTCAATATTCTTGATTCTGTGATATTTCAGCATTCTTGATTTGATACTGTTTGAGTATGCTTGATTTGATGATATCTCAAAATCTCTGGTTTGTTGCAAGTTCAGAGTTCTTGATTTGATAATATCTGAATATCTCTGACTTGCTGCTATCTCGGTATTCTTGATTTGATGATTTCCCAATATCTCTGATTCAATGCTATCTCAGTATCTCTGATTCAATGCTATCTCAATATTTCTGATTTGATGATATCTCAGTATTCTTGATTCAATGAAATCTCAGTATTCTTGATTCTACGATATCTCAGTATTCTTGACGATGCTGTTCCAGTGTTCTTGATTATGTGATATTTCAGCATTCTTGATTCTATGATATATCAGTATTCTTGATTTGATGCTATTTCAATATTCCTGATTCGATACTATTTCAGTATTCTTGATTCTGTGATGGATTCTCAATATCTCTGATTTGATTATATCTCAGTATCTCTGATTTGCTGCAGTTTCGGTATTCTTGATTCCGTGATATCCCAGCATGCTCGATTAGATGCTGTTTCAGCATTCTTGATTCTGTGATATCTCGGTATTCTTGATTCGGTGATATCTCAGTATTCTTGATTTGATGACATCTCAATATCTCTGGTTTGATGATATCTCAATATCTCTGGTTTGCTGCACGTTCAGTATTCTTGATTAAATGATATCTCAGTATTCTTGATTCTGTGATATCTCGGTATTCTTGATTCTGTGATATCTCAGTATTCTTGATTTGATGATATCCGAGATCTCTGGTTTGGTGATATCTCAATATCTCCGGTTTGCTCCGAGTTCAGTATTCTTGATTTGATGATATCTCAGTATTCTTGATTCTGTGATATCTCAGTATTCTTGATCTGATGCTGTTCCAGTATTCTTGACTCTTTGATGTCTCAGTATTCTTGATTTCATGCTATTTCAGCATCCCTGATATTTCGATATCTCTGACTGGGTGATATTTCAATACGTAGCTCCACAAACATTACCAGAACCCCACTTTGAGTGCCATGATTGAGTGTGATATGTATAGTGATGATGAGGATGATTGCTTTGCTCCTTCTGATTTTGTTTAACTGCCGAGACTAGACCCGGAGTTGATGCCGTTTTGGATCGTGATGACGATCTTGTTCCGTCAGACTTTGCCCGACGGCAAAATATTTTTTTTGATGGGTTTTCATGATCGAGTAGAATATATAGCGAGGGCACCAGTATAATTTTTTCCCAAAAAGTATGAAAAAACTGCTACAATATGCAAGGGTTCCCCCTTCCACTCTTTTTTTCTTTCAAAACGTCTGTATTACAAATGAGAAAATCGGGTAGGGTGCCCCCTTCCACTCTTTTTTTTCAAAACGTCTGTATTACAAATGAGCAAATCGGGTAGGGTCCCCCCTTCCACTTTTTTTTTGTTCAAAAATGTCTCTTTTTTATCAATTTTGATAGAGTCCCCCCTTACATATTTTAGTGATTTTCATGTTTTCGGGAGGAAAAAACTGCGCTGTACCCCCCCTTTCTATACTACTGCAATTGAGTATGTGTAAAATAAATTTAGAGTTGGTAACTCATAATTCGAAGCATGATAGAGCACTTTTTTGCCTGGTCGCTTGCGATGGTTATATTACAGTTTTACAGTTTAGATTTGCAATATTTGTAAGTTACATAAAATTATATTACAGAGTCCCTATATCAATCGATTTCTTCTTTGTAGGCGTGTCTTTATTTGTAACTTTATGTTAACCAGCTCATTTCGAAATCGGGTATTTAAGCGAGCAAATATAGCAAAGGAAATCATTTACTGTATATACATCGACCCATGCACATTGTACCTATACACAGGTAACAGTAATTTTTACAAAAAAAGTTAGCTTCTTTCGGGGCTCGAACACACAACCTTCTGATTTCAAGTCCTGTGCTCTATCCACTGAACTACAACGCTACTTGAGAAAATATTATACTAACTACCATATATTATGAGGCAGAATAACAACATATTTGAACACAACTAATGATGTATCAATAAAAATGCAGTCCATATTGTCGCACGTGTAAATTAACATTGCCTGGTATAATACTGTATCTTATCAATATGAAACTAATATTTCGCCTCCAATCAACCATATCTCGACTTGTTATTTAGCGCTTGATGAGTTTATGTGCACGCTCTTGTTATTACGTAATGCCTATTTAGTGTTAAAAATGCTACAAAATACCAATAAATAGCAGTTGTCTGGAGGTTCAGCGTACATCTTTCAAATTTTACAAGTGCAAGGCTGTGGTTCAAATCCCGTTCCGGGCAATTATTTTTTTATCACATATATTCTGGAGCCATATATTTATCGATGTTACCTGTGCGGAGGCTAAATAAAAATGTGAAATTTTACGTATCGATTTCTCCTTATATACCGACTTTTGGGGTGTTCGTCGCTTTGAAACTACTTCACACGTGACTCATTCATATTCATGAGTTATTACCAGTTAAAATAGGGACTGTACAGCTTTAAGGGTTGTACGATTAGAAACGGTTTACATTTGTTGTAAAATCTGCATGTTGTTGGCGGGATAGCTACTTTAAACAACACCGTGCTTCCACCATATTTTTATTGATATGACATTTTTATCATGACTTTATCAAATCTTTCGACTTTTCGTTTTGTAGGTACGAGTAAGAGCGACTGATATGAGCATGCATGCAAGGTCCAGCACTTCTCTTCAATGTCGACGTTCTGATTAAAGAATTACTGATACTTTGGGATTTGACTTTGCCAGTTGTACAAACACAATCGGAGAAAATGATCCAAGGGCTTTCACAATGGTAAGTTTCCTTTTTATAATCCATTGAAGACCTTTCTAGTTATACATTCATTCATGTTTAAACTTGAGAATTTCAGTCACTATTATCACAATGTACTTAAGTTGTCGAATATTATGAAAACATCATATAATTTTAGCTGAACAATAGTTCACTGGAATGCCCTTACCTCAGATATCCACACCCTATCCAATATAGAGCTGTTAGCATAGTGGAACATGACTTGCATAAGTAGCCCCAGAGATGTTTTTATTTTTAATCTTTCCTTACTTTTATTCTATTAACACGCCTATGTCAGATAGACGCCCGCCATTCCTAGGTCCCCAGCAGGGGTTTGGAATTAAAGGAAGACAGACAGACAGACAGACAGACAGACAGGACCTTTTTGCAGAAAAAAAAGCTATTATCATTTGATCCTTGTCTGCGTCGTCTGTGTCCGGTTAAAGTTTTATATGTAAGCTTGTATCTCCAAAACTACTTTACATAATGGATTCATACTTCACACATGCATTTGGCTTCATTAGACAGCGTAACTGATGCTTTCATTTTAACAGAATTATGGTCCCTTTAATACTTCTTGTATCTCCAAAACTACTTTACATAATGGATTAATACTTCACTCATGCATTTGGCATCATTACACAACATCATACAGTCAGGTTCTACAAGTCTTACTTGTTTTATTTTAACAAAATTATGGCCCCTTTTATACTTAGAAAAACTGATTACAGTTTTGTATTAGCTTGTACGTGTCAGCTTAGTCTTTTTATGTTAATTTTTTTCATTATATCTTAGAATCCCCATAAAGAATTGAGTGACACATCACACATTCATTCACTTTCGTATGAAGAACTCAGAGACAAGTGCCATAATTCTGTTAAGCAAAAGCAGAATTATGCCTTTCAACTTAGTTTTTCAATAAATAAACAATGCCTCTAAAGTAAACCGGTGCTTCTTGTTTTAAATTAGTAGTAGTTTAGATCCACAGTCTGCAGACATCTGTAAACCCATTGGTTGCTTTCTGAAGCAACAACATCATTTTTGTCGAGCCTGTTTTACAGATCTCAGCTTAGTCATCACAATGTCTCCGAGTGTATGTGTATCAGTTTGCTCGTTCATTCGTTTGTTCCTCCGTCCATGCATCCACTTTTCATTTATTGATATCTTCATCCTTCCTTGCGGAAGGATATTTCCCAAACTCCAGAATGTTCCTTATACCTATGCCTCTAACATCCTGTGCCAAGTTTCGGGTCACTGTGACCAACTTTTGACAAAATATAGGTCACTTCGTGTCTAGGCTATGACCAAACTTCACCAGAATGTTCCTTATATGCATCTAACATCACGTGAATTTTGCAGGGTTGCTGTGACATATTTTGCGCAAAATAAAGGTCACATCCGGTGTCCGCTATGGCATGCATACCTTTTTTTTTTCTTGCAGGATTTTCACCAAACTTTTCTATATATGAATCTAACATCAATTACAGAATTTCTGATTGCTGAGCCGTACATTGAAAGAAATATAGGCCTCCACTACGAGCTGAATCCTTCAATATTAAGGACATTAATTAAATTAAATATTAAGTATGTAAGGAACGAATATCTCTTGGGATTGACATTGGTGTTTGTCAAATAAAAAATCTGGACTACTTCACAATAGGGCTCGACATGTTGGCCGTGGCCTTTTACTTGATTTGATTTAATTTGATATTGGTTGCATCAAAATATTAAACAGACTTAAAGACTTTCCACCTAATTTCCTTTCCAATATCAAAACCTGCATTTGTATGTGGAAAAAAAAAAAGAAGAGATTGTTAAACATGAAAACTAGTATACTGATGGTTGCATACTATTTAATATAATAAACATGGAAAACATTTTTTTTTTAACGTTCTCTATTATTCAGGCCAACATTATAAACAGATTTTGGGAAAATTCTGTAGCTCCTTCTTCAGAATTTTGACTTGGGAGATCTTGGGAGACGAACTGATCTGCAAACAGAGATCATGTTATGAGTTAAATTGAATTTAGTTAATTTTAGTGTTGCACGGTATTATCGGTTTATCGGTGTTATGTGAAACGGACCTCAAAATCATATGTACCGTGATATTTTTTAGCATACCAGTTCATACCGGTTTTCCCTACACATGTGTTTCGATTATGAAAGTAAATTGTAATCTGTGACTTAGATCTATTTTTAACTTTGTATGGTTCCCATATTTGTAATACAATTGTAAATACACATTGGGAAGTGGGTACCATCATGGTGAAAAATAGACACACTTCCAACAATATTTGGTGTTCGCTTAATGTAATGTGCGCATATGTAGTGCTGGGTACCATGCACTCAGAGCATGGCCGACAAGTGAGAAATGTTAAAAACAAAAGAGCAAAATTGTGTGTTTAGGATCACCTTGGGCTTAAAAAGTTTAAAAAGGGCACTACAGTAGTAGTCTAGTCTAGACAATGTTGCATTTTGCAAAATATGTAAGGTTACAGTCAAGTGCTCCGGCAGCACAACATGTTTGGTAACTCATTTGCTAAGACATTGCTTGACGAATACAGAACAGAAAGTAGACATTGTCAACCTCGGAACTGCCATGCGCAATGTTTCTCATTCACAAGCACAACCAACATTGCATCACATGTCATCTGCATCGAAGTACACCAGGAAATCGGCAAAGTATATTGAAATTATCAACGCAGTTGTAGAAGAAAATATATTATGAAACGTATTGCAATACAGTCTCTTGTATCGCAATATATCGTGATATGTTTTTTGGATGCAATACCCAGCACTAGTTAATTTTAAGGTTAAAGGGCATAAAACTTTTTGAACTCAGGTCACTTTTTCACAAACTGTATGCACTAGACCTTTAAAACTTTGCTTATAGTTGTATCTTGAGTGGTACATCGCAACGTGACAAAGCAAATGTGGAAGTGATCTTGACCCTCCAAGCAAAGGGCAGATAACTTAATAATTTTATCTTCAACCTTTGCATTGAGGTGAATTTCGCGCAAACTGTATGCACTTCACCTTTCAAACTTGGTTTATAGTTGTATCTAGGGTAGTACATCGCAACATGACAAAGCAGATGTGGATGTGACCTTGACTGTCCAAGCAAAGGGCAGATAACCTTATAATTTTTACCTTCAACTTTGGCGTTTAGGTCACTTTCACAAACTGTATGCACTAAAACCTTTCAGACTTTGCTTATAGTTGTATCTTGAGTGGTACATTGCAACGTGACAAAGCAAATGTGGATGTGACCTTCACCATCCAAGCAAAGGGCAGATAACTTTAATTGTTACATTTACATCACATTTTCATGAACTATAAATATTCACTAGACATTTTAAACCTAATTTATAGCTTAATCTTCGGAAGAAAAAATATTCTATTTTGACAAAGTTGTGTCTTGGGTAGTGCATCTTTTTGGAGGCATGCATTTCATGAAGGGTGGCATATAGTAGTCGCACCGTCCGTCAGTCTGTTTTTACAATCGTGTCCGTTCAATAACTCTGACATTCATGTACGGATTTTCAAATAATTTTACACAAGAGTTCACCACAACAAGACGACATGTCATGTGCAAAATCCAGGTCCGTGGCTCAAAGGTCAAGGTCACACTTAGAGGTAAAAAAATATCAAAACCACTTCGGGGGCATTTGTCACTTACAGTGACATTACTTGTTTGTCTGCTTTTACACGCTAACAATAGGCACATTTTACAACAGATATATACCGTTTCTAAACCTATAAGGTATATTATGTAACTTACATAAGTGCGAATCCAAACTTTGTTACTGCAGTATAAACTGGCCGGGTAAAACATCACCCTATTTTATTGTTGTTTTTAGCTCTACTGGCCAAGGGCCAGCAGAGCTTATGGGATGGTGTGTTGTCCGTCTTCCGTCGTCCGTCGTCCGTCCGTTAACTTTTCTTCAAACGACTTCTCCTCAGAAACCGCTTGGCTAATTTTGACCAAACTTCACGTGGATGATCCTTAGATGAATGCTTTTTAGATTTGTTAAAATTAGGTCAGCGCTACATCCAAGATGGCTGCCATTACCATATATAGTCGAAACCTTAAAAAATCTTCTTCTCCAGAACCGCTGGACAGATTTCAACAGTTTTTCTTTAAAAATGATCGCCAACGCCTAGACTATCAAGTTTATTCAAATAAAGTCCCCTGGATCAAAAATGGCCGTGCCCCGGGGGTCCAAAGTTTGTATATTGAGGTTTTGCATGTTTTTCATATAGACATATAGGAAAAAACTTTAAAAAATCTTCTTCTCTGAAACCACAAGGCACAGAGCTCTCATGTATTACATGTAGCATTAGCTTATGGTCCTCTTCTAAGTTTGTTCAAATGGAGACCCTGGGGTCAAATTTGTCCCCGCCCCGGGGGTCACAGTTTTACATAGACTTATATAGGATTTTTTTTTAAAAATCTTCTTCTCGGAAACTACAACAGCCAGAGGTTTGATATTATGCATTTACTATAAGCTTATGGTCCTTTACCAAGTTTGTTCAAATGGTGACCCTCGGGTCACATTTGGCCCCGCCCCAAGGGTCACATGTTTTACATAGACATGTATAGGGAAAAACTTAAAAAATCTTCTTCTCTGAAACTGCAAGATTTTAAGGTTTAATATTTTGCATTTGCTATAAGCTTGTGGTCCTCTACCAAGTTTGTTCAAATGGTGACCCAGGGGTCACATTTGTCCGCACCCAGAGGGTCACAGTTTTACATAGGCTTGTATAGGGAAAAAATGAAAAAATCTTCTTCTCTGGAACCACATGGCACAGAGCTCTCATGTATTACATGTAGCATCAGCTTATGGTCCTCTACTAAGTTTGTTCAAATGGTGACCCTAGGGTCAAGTTTGTCCCCGCCCCGAGGGGCACAGTTTTACATAGACTTACATGTATATAGGATTTTTTTTTTAAAAATCTTCTTCTCGGAAACTACAAGAGCCAGATTTGATATTTTACATATATTATAAGCTTATGGTCCTTCACCAACTTTGTTCAAATGGTGACCCTGGGGTCACATTTAGCCCCGCCCCAAGGATCACATGTTTTACATAGACATGTATAGGGAAAAACTTAAAAAATCTTCTTCTCTGAAACTGCAAGAGCCAGAGGTTTAATATTTTGCTGTTGCTATAAGCCTATGGTCCTTTACCAATTTTGTTCAAATGTTACCCTGGGGTCACATCTGGCCCCGCCCCGGGGGTCACAGTTTTATATAAATGCTTGTATAGGGAAAAACTGTAAAAATCTTCTTCTCTGGAACTGCAAGAGCCGGAGGTTTAATATTTTGCATTTGCTATAAGCTTATGGTCCTTTACCAAGTTTGTTCAAATGGTGACCCTCGAGTCACATTTAACCCCGCCCCAAGGGTCACATATTTTACATAGACATGTATAGGGAAAAACTTAAAAAATCTTCTTCTCTGAAACTGCAAGAGCCAAAGGTTTAATATTTTGCATTTGCTATAAGCTTATGGTCTTTTACCAAGTTTGTTCAAATGGTGACCCATTGGTCACATTTGGCCCCACCCTGGGGGTCACAGTTTTACTTAGGTTTGTATAGGCAAAAACTGAAAAAATTCTTCTTCTCTGGAACCACATGGCACAGAGCTCTCATATATTACATGTAGCATCAGCTTATGGTCCTCTACCAAGTTTGTTCAAATGGTGACCCTGGTGTCAAATTTTGACGCGCCCCGGGGGTAACAGTTTTTTAATTATTATTTTTTTGTTGGTTTTGTTTTCAGTTTCATTTTTTTTAATTTTTTTTTTTAAATTTCAATATATTTTTTTTTTTTGTAAATATTTTTTTTTTTTTTTTTTTTTAATTTTTTTTAATTTTTTTTTTTAAATTTTAATTTTTTTTTTTTGATTGATTTGAATTATTTTTTTTTTTATTTTTTTTCATTATCTTTTTAATTACTTGACACTTACTTTAAAATTTCTTGTCGGCGCTACTCATCCTAAATGCCTTGTGGAATTTCGACGAAACTTGGCAGGAAGCATCGGTAAAATGTCTAGTTGTGCATATCACGCTTTTTTTCCAGTTTGCTGATTTTTGACGGAGTTATGGCCCTTTGACATTTTTATTTTAAATTTCTTGTCGGCGCTACTCCTCTTAAACGACTTGTTGGATTTCTACGAAATTTGGCAGGAAGCCTCAGTATTATGTCTAGTTGTGCAAAGTGTGGTATATCAATGAAATCTTGGACAATTTCGAAAACCAGCTAGATCTTGTCAGTAATAACAGAGTTATGACCCTTGATTTGTTGAAAAATGCTATATTGTATTTTCCTTCGTTAAATCTATAGGAGAAGAGAGCTATATCTAGCTATATCTATCTAAATCTATAAGAGCTGTTTTAACCAGTAGAGCGTCCACAGGCCCTCTTGGGCCTCTTGTTTAGAATTTGGCATCTATTTTTAAGTTTTTTTTAATTTGCACAGACATATTTTTTTGTTTTTAACATTTTATTTCTTTTTAATACAATAATGTACAAAAGCTATAATTATGAAATTATATTCAACAATAAATTACAATATAATGTATTGAAAAGAAAACGTTTAGTTTTAATAATATATAGGGAGAAAAAGGTAGAGAATAGAAAGATAGTAAAAAAGAAGAGTATTATAGTATGAGTATAGTAAGAGGTATATCTATGGAAAGTGATCGTTACTAATTAACCTATCTCTATTTCATTTCTCAAATGTCAACAAAGTTCCATTTGGCATTGTGTTGTTCAAGTTTGTTCTTAGAAAATGCAATAATTTCCTCAATATCTTTCCTATAATGCAAATATCTCATAAAAAATTCAATTTCAGGGATGGTTTTTATATTACTTGTTTCTGTACAGAAAGTATTTTGAAATAATAATAATAAAGTCAAAAATACTAGCATTTCTGTTGTTTTTACATATTACAGGTAAACCAAATGATACAGTCTTTAAATCAAAAGTAATTTGAAACCCTTTGCTTTGTAGAATTGTTGTAATTGTGACCAAAATATCTGGCTTATATGACATGTTGCAAAAGTCACAAAGACTTGAATTCACTAGCTTCCATTTGTGTAGTTTATTGGAAGGTAAAATTCGAGTAAGATACTGAAATGCTCTTAATTTCGTATCTAGAGTACATCGAAAAGGTATTAAATAAATTTGTTTCCACTCTAAATTTTCAAATATTTCTTCCCATTTACTCTGAGGTTTTTTAGCTCGACTGGTCAGAGATCAGCAGAGCTTATGCCGTGGTGCGGTGTCCGTCGTCCGTCTGTCCGTAAAGTTTTATTTGTAGCGACTACTCCTCTGAAACTACTGGATGGATATTCATGAAACTTTACAGAAATGTTGCCCATGAAGTCTAGTTGATCCTAGCAAAAATTTGTGTTAATGTGAAATCCAAGATGGCCACCAAAGCTAAAAACAGATTTTTAAAATACAAGTTTGTAGCGACTACTTCTTGAAAACTATAAGTGATATTGATATGGGACTTTTTCTAAAATGATCAGCATGACATGATGTTGGTTGTTGTAAAAAATCGTTTTGATTCGACGTTAAACATGGCTGCCAATGGCCATCTTTGTTTACAAAGTTATATAGTAAAAACTTGTAGCGACTACTCCTCTGATACTACTTGGCGGATTTTCATGAAACTTTACAGGAATGTTGCTCTTGATGTGTAATTGATCCTAGCAAAATTTCAGATCAGCCAGAAATTCAAGATGGCTGCCACAGCTTAAAATAGATTTTTAAAAAATAAGTTTGTAGCGACTACTTCTTGAAAACTATAAGTGATATTGATATGGGACTTTTTCTAAAATGATCAGCATAACATGATGTTGATCTGAGTCGAACATTATTTGGATTCGACTTTAAACATGGCTGCCAGTGGCCATCTTTGTTTACATAGAGTATTATAGTAAAAACGTGTAGAGACTACTTCTCTGAAACTACTTGACGGATGTTCATGAAACTTCACAGGAATATTGCTCTTGATGTCTAGTTGATCCTAGAAAATTTTCAGGCTGGCCGGAAATTCAGAATGGCCACCACCGCTAAAAATATATTTAAAATAAATAAATTTGTAGCGACTACTTCTTGAAAACTGTAAGTGATATTGATATGGGACATTTTCTAAAATGATCAGCATGACATGATGTTGATCCTTGTCGAATTTTATTTCGATGCAACTTTAAACATGGCCGCTAGCGGCCATCTTTGTTTACATAGATTTATATAGTAAAAACTTGTAGCGACTACTCCTCTGAAACTACTTGACAATTTTTTATGAAACTTCACAGGAAAGTTGCTCTTGATGTCTAATTGATCCCAGAATTTTTTTAGGTCGGCCGGAAATTCAAGATGGCCACCATGGCGAAAAACTGATTTTTAAAAAAAAGTTTGTAGCGACTACTTCTTGAAAACTGTAAGTGATATTGATATGGGACTTTTTCTAAAATGATCAGCATGACATGATGTTGATCCTTGTCGAAAATTGTTTTGAATCAAAATTAAACCTGGGCACCAGTGGCCATCTTTGTTTACATAGAGTTTGTATAGTAAACATTTGTAGCGACTACTCCTCTGAACTACTAGACGGATTTTCATGAAACTTCACAGGAATGTTGCTCTTGATGTCTAGTTGGTCCTAGCACAATTTCAGATCGGCCGGAAATTCAAGATGGCCACCATGACAGCTAAACATAGATTTTTAAAAACAATTTTATAGCGACTACTTCTTGAAAACTGTAAGTGATATTGATATGGGACTTTTTCTGAAATTATCAGCATGACAAGATGTTGATCCTTGTCGAAAATTATTTTGATTCGACATTAAACATGGCTGCCAGTGGCCATCTTTGTTTACCTAGAGTTATATAGTAAAAACTTCAACCTGTTGCGACTACTCCTCTGAAACTATTTGACATTTTTTTATGAAACTTCACAGGAATGCTGACCTAGCTATCAAAATCTATCAGTAGAGCTTCAAGGTCATTGACCTCTTGTTAATTCTTTTTTGACATTTGTTTTCTATTAGTAATTGATATATATTAATCCATTAACCTTATTTCCTTCAAGAACTTTGTTTATTAAAGATTGATGTATGTTTTCCATGTTGTTTATTTCTTCTGTCTTGAGTTTTTCTTTCCAGTCAGGTGGTATACTTGTATTAAGTGAATGGTATTTTAAAAAGTCTACTTCGCTAATATCATTGTTTGAATTCAGGAAATGTGAAAAATCTTTTATTTGTATAAAAAATCTTTTATTTGTATAATTGTATACTGTTCAATACAATTTTATCCCACGATTTTCACATGTTTTTAAATATGTATGTGTTTGCCATTGATTTTAATTGCTGAATTATTCGATATCTCTTTGGAAATGTTGTCTGTAGTCTGTCTAGCAATTCACATATGCCCAACTTTCTAGTATTCTGTAGTAGAAACGTTAAAAATTCCCCTTATTTTTAAACGTTTTTACAACTGTAGTATTTAAATTACCATCAAAAAGCAGTTTTCCTCCTAATTTATTTATTTCATTTACATATATTTCTTTCCAATGTCCTTTATTATTATTACTATCATCTAGAATTCTCTCTAATCCAACTACATTTTAAAGAATTAAGTTAAACTCTATATTAATCATTTTAAGCCCTCCATTTTTCATAATCTTGTATAATGGTTTTCTCTATTTATCTTATCTAGTTTATCGTCCCAAAGAAAACTGAAAGTAGCTGGAGTTATTTTTTTCATGATATATTTTTGTGGGTTTTCAAGAACTGATAGTGGATATATGAGTTTCTAAAGGTAGAGCAAACGTTTTTATGACTGTGATTTTTCCCAATAGTGATAAATTGTACTTTAGCCAACTATGAAGACACGTATTTAAAATCTTTTATTTTTGGGTCTAGGTTATATTCATGCATTTTCCCCTTTATTATTTGTAAAAAACCATCCCTAAAGTAGTTGCTTTGTCTGATGTCCATATGAACTTTTTATTTTTAATACGATTTGCTATTGACTTTGTTGCAATTTATAATCTATATTTCGTAACGTTATCAGGTCGCTAATTTTCTTATTCTTTATCCTTTTATGTCGGTAGCAATGTAATAATTTCTTTGTTGTTTGTAATTGTAGTTAATACTTCCTGTGGTCGTACGAGTATATTTATTGACTTCATGAAAAATTGGTTTAATGTCGTTCCAGAATATTTTTATAGATTTTGGTTGTAATTCCATCAAATCCTGGACTTTTGTTATTTTGCATTGCCTTAAGAAGCTTGATCACACTCATATTCGGTTAGTTGCCTCTTCACAAATATGTTTTCTGTTCTTCGTTAGAGTTTTTCTACATTTGCATTTGGGAAAAAAAATCGCATCGATTCTATAGTTTTAATTCGTTATATAGACTTTTCGTAATAATCCTTGGTTTCTGTCAAAATATCCTTATAATCTGTTACTTTCTGCATCATCTTAATAAGGTCTTGTAATTGTCTTTTCCTTTCCGCGTTTCCTTTTCTTCTAAATTTGAGAAATATTTCGTATTTTTTCTGCCCTTTCTATGTATTTGCGCCTCAGACCTTAAAATAATTCCATCTGTATGTTTTTCTATTAGTTTCTTCAACTTTTGTTTTTCTACATTTAAAACTTCTAATACTTCATTATTATTTATATCGTCTGCTAGGCTTTTTTCTATTTTTATCTATTTCCGCTGTAACATTTTTCTTTCTTTCTTTTAAAATCTTTCTTCTTTTCAGTTTGAACAATATTTTTATAGTTTCGTTTCTAATCGATCCTTTCATTTATTTCCCATAAAGACGTTTTGGGTTGCAAGTCTTTATTTATTTTCCGTTATTTCTTTAAGATGCCTTCCCGTATATTTTTTTTGATAATCCTTATTGAGAAGATACGCTGTTATTAAGTTTAAAATATCCAGGTCCCCTTGGAGTGTTTTGAACAAATTTATATTAAAAATATACAACAGAAGTGATCTGAGCGTAGTCCAGCGGAGATTTTACATTTCGAAACGTCAATGACATTATTTGTAGATATATATCAAAAATATAGTCAAGCCTACAAAATATAGGGAGGCCTGTGGTTTGAAGATGCCAAGTATTAGTGAGTGCTCATTAATCTTTGTTTAATATTCACCAATATATCATTTCACGTCATAGTATGAAAATAATATTTATTAACTTTATCTCTAGATTTTCGATTTCCCGTCTTTGATTACCATTTTGTTTTATTCCTTTTTCGAGTATCAAATGGTAGGCATTATAAATTCACACCCAACTGATAAACGTTTCCCCTTCATGTTCACTTTATAAAACTCAATTATTTTCAAAGAATGTACACGTCTTCACTATTTGGACCATACACATTTAAAAGTAAAAACCTCCTTATTTTCAACATAAACTTTTAATGCATGAAGTCTGCCTTCAACAATGTACCTGATGTTCTGTAACTTTATATGAAAAAATTAGAATTAAGAAGGATGCCCACACCTTTGCTATTTTGTGCTATTGCCTACTAAAATATTTGTCATAGACCCCATTCGTTTTTCCATTTGTCGTAATGGTTCTGGTGCACTATGTAATTCTTGTAAAAAACATATTAGAATATATTATTTTCTATTCTTAAGCCATTAGTAAATGTGTCTTCTCGTTTCTTGGTTTCACCAAGACCTTTAACATTAAAAGTACACATTTTGCATATTCATTTAAGATTAATAAAATGGAAGATATCTGTATGCTTCTCGAGAAAAAGAAACATAGTGTAAGGTATACATTGCGTCGTCACGAACACCATCTCCATAGAAAGCCTTTAGTGAGACGAGTACATAAAGAGAAGATAGGAAATAGAATATGGGTTATGCAATGAGTGACGTCAAAGCAAGAATATGTCCAATTAACAATAGAATATGAACATATTGATAGAACAAATCCCGTATAAAAGAATAAAAGGGATATGGACTTTTGCCTTTTTCTTAAATATCTTCAACATATATTACACTATACATATATTCAAGTCATAAACTTTATATACCCCGCAATGCACATTGTGGAATTTATTTTCTAGTATTGAATTTAAAACAACAGTTGTGCAGTAGAAACCAACATACAAAAGCATTAAACATTCAACCTTAGAGCACTCTGTTATACATAATTGTTATATGTGGTTGTCAGTCATCTGTAAAAGTTCATTTCATCGAA
>JAWPHD010019389.1:0-35911 GCA_037043455.1 Cyrtodaria siliqua | reverse complement strand
CCAATATCAATATCACTTATATAGTTTTCAAGAAGTAGTCGCTACAAACTTGTATTTTGAAAATCTATTTTTAGCCATGGTGGCCATCTTGAATATCCGGCCTACCTGAAATTTTGCTAGAATCAATTAGACATCAAGAGCAACATTCCTGTGAAGTTTCATGAAAATCCGTAGAGTAGTTAAGAGGAGTAGTCGCTACATTTTTTACTAGACAACTCTATGTAAACAAAGATGGCTCCTGGCAGCCATGTTTAACATCGAATCAAAATAATTTTTAACAAGGATCAACATCATGTCATACTGATCATTTTAGGAAAAGACACATATCAATATCACTTATAGTTTTCAAGAAGTAGTCGCTACAAACTTGTTTTTCGAAAATTTATTTTTAGCCGTTGCGGCCATTTTCAATTTCCCACCATCCTGAAATTTTGCTAGGATCAATTAGACATCAAGAGCAACATTCCTGTGAAGTTTCATGAAAATCCTTTCAGAGGAGTAGTCGCTACAAGTTTTCATTATATAACTCTTTGTAAACAAAGATGGCCACTGGCAGTCATGTTTAACGTCGCATCAAAATAATTTTCGAAAAGGATCAACATCATTCCATACTGATTATTTTAGAAAAAGTCCCATATCAATTTCACTTTTAGTTTTCAAGAAGTACTCGCTACAAACTTGTTTTTTGAAAATCTATTTTTAGCTGTGGTGGCCATCTTGAATTTCCGACCATCCTGAAATGTTGTTAGGATCATTCAGACATCCAGTGCCACATTCCTGTGAAGTTTCATGGAAATCTGTCTAGTAGTTTCAGAGTCCTGAGTAGTCGCTACAACTTTTTATTAAATAACTCTATGTAAACAAAGATGGCCGCTGGCAGCCATGTTTAACGTTGAATCAAAACGATTTTCGACAGGGACCGACATCATGTCATGCTGATCATTTTAGTCCCATATCAATATCACTTAGAGTTTTCAAGAAGTAGTCGCTACAAACTTGTTTTTTAAAAATCTATTTTTAGATTTGGCGGCCATCTTCGACTTCATATCAACATGAATTTTTGCTAGGATCAACTAGACTTCATGGGCAACAATTCTGTAAAGTTTCATGTAAAGTTTCATGAAAATCCATTCAATAGTTTCAGAGTAGTCTGCTACAACAAAAAAATTATGGACAGACAGACAGACAGACGGACGGACGGACGGACGGACGCCAGACCACAGCATAAGCTCTGCAGATCTCTGATCAGTAGAGCTAATAAAAATGTAAACGAAAAAATTATAATAATAAACAAGAGGCCCAAGAGGGCCTGTAGATGCTCTACTTGCATGATGTGATTCAAAAACATAAACATGACAGAGGTCAACCCAAGAAACATTCTTCCTGTATATAACTCTACGTAAACTTTGGGTTATATGAAGCCATTTTGAATAATTTTGATTATTTGACGATAATGAAAAACACAAACTTGATAGAGGCTAACCCAAGGAACATGTATATGATATTTCACAAGAATGGAATAAGTGGTTTCCGAGGAAATGTCATTCGAAATTTATTTAAATTTGACCTAGTTTTAGCTATGGCGGCCATCTTGAAATATCATTGTGCTTAAGTATCATCAAAATCTTTCAGAGAAGATGTAATTTTTAACCTTTTCCTATATAACTCCTATGTAAACTTTAGGTCGCCGTGGCGGCCATTTTGATTATTTGAAGATAACAAAAAACATAAACTTGATAGAGGCTAACCCAAGGAACATGTATATGATATTTCACAAGAATGGAATAAGTGGTTTCAGAGGAGATGTCGTTTGAAATTTACTTAAATTTGACCCCGTTTTAGCCATGGCGGCCATCTTGGATGACTGGCGGCCGCGAAAAACACAAATCTGAGAGGGACTATCCCAAATATCCTTGTGATTAAGTTTCATCAAAATCTTTCAAGAGGTTTCAGAAAAGATGTCATTTTAACCTTTTCCTATATATATAATTCTATGTAAACTTTGAGTCGCCGTGGCCGCCATTTTGATTATTCGACGATAACGAAAAACACAAACTTGATAGAGGCCAACCGAAGGAACAAGTAAATGATATATCAGTAGAATGGAATAAGTGGTTTCGTCGGAGATGTCGTTTGAAATTTCCTTAAATTTGACCTAGTTTTAGCCATGGCGACCATCTTGGATGACTGGCGGCTGCGAAAAACTTAACTCTGAGATGAACTATCCCAAGTATCATTGTGAATAAGTTTCATCAAAATCCTTCAAGCGGTTTCAGATAAGATGTCATTTTTAACCTTTTTCTATATAACTCTATGTAAACTTTGAGTCGCCGTGGCGGCCATTTTGATTATGAGAATAGTTCGATAAACGGGACTGCCCAGATTATGTTCCCATCCGACTGACGAGGCTAAGGGAAAGTGTCTTCCCCAAGAACACACCGACGACTCAGTGGCACCACAGAGGATTGAACCCGGGGCCTCCGGTTACAAATCCGCAGCTCTACCGTCTGTGCCACGCCAGCCAATGAGTTAACAACTTCATGTCGGTTGTTATTTAAGCACATACACAAATGAGTAACACCCTATTTTTCCTACTCCTCCATGTTATGCCAAATAAACAGATCAAACACTGTGATCGACTTATTTCTATCCAATCGTGTTATACCGTATAATGGTCATGCTCAATCGGAGATTGTAGCAGTTTCAAACCCTTGTCGGCATATTGTCACCTTTTAAAGTGTGGTACCAAATATAATTCAGTCATTGTGGCATATTGTTTCCTTTTGAAAGGCGGTAAAAAATATAATAGTGTGGGAAATGAACACGCCTCTTAATTGACATGTCGCCAGTGACTTAGATATCTCCGCCCTATTGTTGATGTCGGAGTATAGTTTATATAACATAGTTGCACTTGCTTTATACACGTGCTGTTGTTTGTCGGAGGTATCATCTGGTTTGATTGGTTGAAATAGATAAATGATTGACAACTGGCGACATGTTAATTGTTATATGAAATCTGGGATGAAAATTGACATCAGGGCCCTGATAGAATGGGTGCTAAATCTGAGTTGTTGCTTGTTGGTGAGACAATGATTAAGATTTGTTAAAAATGTAAATGTAGGAATTCAAAAAAATAATATTGTAAAACAATGATGGATAGGCATACAGGTTAAATGAGTATCATGTTATCTCTATGAACATATTAAAATTAATAAAATACGTGTTTGTATGCTAAGTTTTCCTTAAATTCAAAATGAGCCAAGATATCTTTTGAAAAATGCATAATCAACCACAAGCCTAATAACATTATTAATATGTCTGGTATGTCTGTGAATCAATCCGCAAGTTTGAACATCATGCCATAAATAAATTGAAATTGTTAATTTCAAAAAGGTATCAAACTTTTAATAAATGACGCGTTCTGTTGTTGTTTTGTACCAATTCAATACACAAATTTGAGATCTAAATAAAAATTTCTTGAAAGTACAAACTTGTAGCCAACTCTAAATAGCAATTCCAATATAATCATCATGCATGTCATTACTAAAGAAGCAGTTAGATTTAAATAATATGCACATTACACTTGATAATGAAAAACACATTCATATGTTAAACCATTTTCAGTTAACATATATATTTTAGACCAAAATAAATGCTTTTTTGATATCAAATGCCAGATATTGCATCTTCTTAACAATACCAATACCATATAAACCCTAATAAATGCCACTCCCCTAATAAACGCCCACCCCACCTCTCCCCTACCATTTTTTCAGAAAATATATTTTTAAAACCCCAAAAAATGCAAGTTAATCTGTTTCATTCACAATGGAACATGTAGACAAAATCACTAGAAAACTTAAAATCCGATGTATTGATTGACCGACATGCAGACTTTGGTTTTCTTGGTAAAGAACATCATTAAATAATGTCCGTTTAAAAGTAAAATTATGTACTTTTGGTCTCAATTTTCAAAATGTTACACCCTGGGGGTGGCAGTTATTAGGAATTATACGGTATATCTGATTTGTTATTTCTGAAAATAGTTTACTAATAAAGGAGGAGTTTTAATCCAAAGTCACTAAAGTCAGTATACATTTCATTTTTTAAAGAAGAAATGTGTCCTCTTTTTTATCCAATTTCAATTCACAAATGTTCATTTTGAACAAAATGAGTGTTTACAACATCCAAGACCTAAACCCGAATCTACACAATAATGCCATTTCAAACAATTCACCATTTTCAAAATATTGCCGTAAATCAAGGAGGAGTTTGATTTAAAAAAGCGTACACATTTGACATTTTAAAAATGAATGCGTCCTATTTGTCATAACTGGTACCCTCTTGCATACCTTAGACTAATCGGGGAACCAACTGGTACCCTGTTGTATACCGCAGAGTAATCAGGGAACCAGTTTAATAGCCATTTGGCGGATAAATATATAGGTAGTTTTGAATCCAGAGTATTTATGAATATCAAATATATTACCTTAGTTAAAATGTTAAAACATTTATAATATTTGCTAAAATATCTTAGAAACAGAGTTAAATGAATTACCCAACTTTCCAAAAACATAATGAAAAACAGCATCTTAGAAATTGAGTGAAATGAATTAACAAACTATAAATCAAACAAAAAAGGTCATTAAGATTACATTTATGAGTAGTATAAAAATATAAATAGTTAATGTATCTTCATATAAGAGCCACATAAACTCAGTTCTCTCAATAAGGTTGAGCTTTGAAAGTGTTGTTTTTTATTGATTTTATTTGTATTGTTTTTGGGGAATTCCAATTTTAGATTGTTCATGCAGCTGAATTTTCAATGGATAAAAACTTATTTTCTTGATATAATTCCTAACCTAAAATTCCTTTTTAATTGTTAAAATGCTTGATAATCTGATGAATACTAAAAAAAATAACAATATCTCACCCATAAAATGCTAGAAGGAATTAACAATTTACACTGTCCAAAGCATACACTATTAAATAGGTCTTATTTATAACCATAAATAGTTATGCAGTTAATTATGTTGATATGACAAACCCCACATGTTACTTCTTGAAACTAAACTCCTCCCTGGTCAAGTCAAGAAGGTATTGGCCAGATCTGATTGGTTAATCAAAGATTATCCTGTGATCTATGACAGGTGAGGTATGCATGGCCAGGGGTCTTCCACTAAGTAGTTACCATATATCATATATGAGAAAGATCTGATGAGCTGTTATTTGGCTTTTACAACATGTTTACATGGGATTAATCTGTTTCAACAAAATAATGAAAAAATCAACTTGGCTGGATATATTAAAGAATACTGAAAAGGTACTGAAATGAAACAAATGGCAGATCATATTTTTGCTTTAAATGTGTCAAATGTAGTATTTATAACTGTTCATGGTTTAAGTACTTAAGTTAGAACAGCATTATGATACCAGACAGGGATGAACATGCCAGGCTCATCCTCCATTTACATCTAGATAAAAATATGGAGAATCGGCCTAGAACCTTCTAATCTGCAGAACTGCAGAGTTGATGCAAATTCTATTGTAGACACTCCATTTACGATGGAGCCACGTTTCCACATTTGCATATACGTTGTCATGAAGAAGACCTTGAATGAGCATGATAATAAATGACAAAATGTACATGAAGTGGGGATGTAAACCGGGCTTTCACATGTATCAGAATGTACCCTCAGAGCCTGTTAAAGAACCATAGAAATCTATTCAATAGTAACTAGGAGTAGGACTGGTTCCTGGATTCGTACATATCCGTCCCCTGTATCTGGGGCAGCTCTAAATGACCTTTAATGTGCTGATGAGAAGTTAAACAACATGCAATTCAATTCAAATTGAAGTGTTAAAAACCATACATGTAGATAAAATTAATCCCAGTATTTTACATTCAAATAATCTATTTTTAATCAAGCTTCATTTCATAATTTGCCCCGTGTGGTTGCCGGGGGCCCCTTTTTGTCACGGGGCAAAGAATACAACCACTGCAGATGTTCATTTTATCATTTTTTGTTCATGTTCATTAAAGGTCTTCATCGTGATCCCTGCATTGTTTCAGGTGCCATCTCGCTCGCATCAAAGAGCAGTGGCAGAAAAACAATAACGTGGCTCCAGTATAAATGGAGTTTCTACGATAGAATTTGCAGCAACTCTGCAGTTCAGGGTGAGAAGGTTCTAGGCCCAATTTTCCATATTTTATCTCGATGTACATGGAAGATGAGCCTGGCATGTTCATGCCTGCTAGGCGCCATATAACCTTTTCATGTGTTGGTGCGGCTTAAAACCCCAATTCAATCAATCATTTCATAATTCACTACATAATTATATATAGAAGATGAGGTTTATATTATAAATCAAGTCGACTATTTATAAAACTTTGTTATTTAATATATATATGCAAGTTTTATCCAGATTATATTTTCAATTCTTTATTGCATTTGCCTATTTTATGGGATTTCATGTGCATGCTGCATCTTTCAAAAATGGAATAGTAAATAGTTTAATTTATTTGAAACAGTATTTTATCAACTGATGCTTTCCGGCATTATGTTGTGTATTGTCTACCATAATTCCTTTCTTAATGCCTACCATAAATTATCTTTAATAAAGTTGTATATTCTAACATAAAACTATATATTTTCTGCAAAACATGCTTGGTTATTAAGTAATAGATAGAGTCTGGTCTTAGCGAGTTGGCTTATTTAAACACTGAGATGGGCGTAGCCCATCAAGGTGTTTAAATAACCAACGAGCTGAGACAGACTCTATCTTTTTTGTAGCATGGTGTACTTAGTAACACTATGACGTCATAGTGACCGTACTCTAAACTCCAATACCCGGTAGTTGTAGTACGGCATAGCCACGCCCCTTTAGTTACCCTAAATTAAACGATTTAATGCTCTGCATTCATCAAAGGAAATGTCTGTGACCATGCTACAAATGATTTTATCGACAATTAAATTAGTTTTGAGAAAATTAAGTTTCGACTTCTTCGTTTTATCAATGCATATGTACAATCATTATTATGTTGCATTGGGTGCAATATCAAAAATAAATAATGGAAAAAGACCACTATGAATTAATTTAAAAAAAAGGATAATGACAAACTGTAATGAAACTAAAGATCACTCAATTATAATCATGTTTTGTTCCTAACTGTTTTAATTTATCAAGTTTATTGGTATAACCATGTTGTTGTTCCTAATTGTTTTACTTTATCAAGTTTATCGGTATTAAGTAAATAGATAAATTCTGTATTAACCAGTACAACCAGGGAGTAAGTATACAGGGAGGAGACACGGATTCATAAACACTCTAGTTTATCAATTGATGTTGTCGCGCTAGAACACCGCCATTTACTATTTTATAGATACATGTAAATCGATAGTAAGCGTGTATATACGTTACATTTTAAAAGTTAAAAATTCAACC
This sequence comes from Cyrtodaria siliqua, assembly GCA_037043455.1. Lineage (NCBI taxonomy): Eukaryota > Metazoa > Mollusca > Bivalvia > Adapedonta > Hiatellidae > Cyrtodaria > Cyrtodaria siliqua. The sequence goes on along the minus strand of JAWPHD010019389.1, from coordinate 28,465 downwards.
AACATCTCAAAATAGGCTGTTTTTTCAGTCTCTTTTTTACTGCTTTCTGTTATAATCAACATCACGAAATTATGTTCTTGACAAGGATAAATATGTCTACTATTCATTTTTTGTTATTATTAATGCCTAATATAACCCGTACTTCGTATTTCGTTTGCAATAGCTAAACACCATTTTTAATTTGAAAAATTCAAAATTTCAGCTGATATCTCAAAAGAGGCATTTTCATCACCTCTTTTTAGGCTTTGTCTTATAATCACCACCGTGAAATTACCTTCTTGACAAAGATAAATATTTATTGTAAACATTTTCATCGGTGAAAGATTGGGATTTCTCAGTGAAAGAATATTCATAATAGCTAAATATTATTAACTAACTCTGAACACAAAAGTAACTAACTGTTACACCGAGTTATGACGTCATTAAAGTGATGGCCGATAGCGTTCAATAAAGTGAAGAATTTCGGTTAAAATCATGCACAGATGATTTAAAATGTAATAAACAGATTATTTAACTGCTGGGTTCGATTATAGGGAAATCCATCACCATCGCTCGATGGTAGACGTGTTTTGTTCTGTGTTTTTTTCACTTGTAACCGGTGGCCCCGGGTTCAATCCTCCGTGGTTCCACTGAGTTTCGTCGGTGTGTTCTTGGGCAAGACACTTGCCCTTAGCCTCGTCCGTCGGATGGGGACGTAAACCAGGCGGTCCCGTGTATCGGTCTATCCTCCAAGCAAGTTAAAGAACCATAGGAATCTATTCGATAATAAGAGTAGGGCACGGTTCCCGGTTTCCTATGTATCATTTCCCTCTCTCTGGGGTGGCTCTAAATAACCTTTACTGTGTTAATGAGCCGTTAAACAACTTTCAATTTCAATTTTTTTTTCACTCACTCGCATACGCTCGTTCGTGAAAAGAACCCAGGGCTATTTTACCTTATATAACAGAGGCCTGTAAGGGGCCTCTTCCCAACAGAAAATTGGACTGTTTTGTCCCAACTGTGGCAGAAATATTTCCCAATCGGAAAACAGCAGTCTCTCAGAATTTGAGAAAAAGCATGAATTCTGCAGTGTTTGTATTTGTCTGCTAAGTAAATTCCGACTTGGAAAAGTTAATAATTATGGTAAATAATGGATGACAATATAAATAAAGTATATTAATGTCATATTTCTGAAATTTATGAAACCTTGTATTTTTCCCAAAATGAGAAATAAACGAGTTCTTTTTTCCCAAAATGGACAGGCCTGGGCCTCTTCCCAATTTTGTGGAAAAAAGCCCTGCCATACGTCTACCATCTCCTACCATTTCCCTATAATCGATCCTAGCAGTTAAATAATCTCTATGTTTACTATTCACTTTTTGTTATTATAATATAACCCGTAGTCTCGTATCTCGTTCGCAATAGTATACACTGTTAACCATGACAGAGCAGGGGCGTTCCTGGGGCTAATTTAGGTATAAGCACCATCGAGTTTTGGATTCACAAATGTGCCTAACCCCTATATACCTTCAGTTTTTATTGCATATTTCGCATTTTTAGCCAATTTTTTATTTTTGCTTCTTTAATAGCCTGTATGCACGTGCGTACGCCCAGGTACGCCCCTGCAGAGGATCTGCCTTTTGGATTTCTTCAATTATGAAAGCTGAAGATAATTTTTAAATAAAACGAACACATGGCAATCTTGATTTTGTTTAATTGCAAGATAGTTTTTTCTGCATTTATCTAACTTGCATATTTGCTGTAAGTTGAATAGTTTTTGCATAATTTTGATTATTTTCAACCACTAATACATTTCAAACTTTGGTAGAATAATATTAATTAAAATGTAAACACTTTGGTAAAATAAGAAAATTTGCATTACCTTTTATTTGAAAGTAAATTATCAATATTATTGGATTAACAAACTATGGTTACGGTAGTACCTTTAAAAGTCAATGCACATTATAATCAAAAACTAAGTATTAAAATATACAAAAAGATATAAAATATATACTTGCATCAGGTAATCTATTTAATAATATTTTATTCAAGTATTATATATAATTCAGTGTTTTTTTTACTGCCTTTATATCCTCTGCTGTATTAAATACAGTTGTGTCTTATCAATTACCCTTTTTGAACCCCTTCAAGGCCTGTTGTAACACCAAAAGTGTGCCATGAACTAATAAGCTGATTACATAACAGGGACACACCATAAACCACTAATTGAGCAGCACCAAGTGCCAGTGATTGACAGCATGGGGTATTGAATCATATGCCACTGGTGAGGTAATGCTGGAATGAAAATTGATATATAGGGCCCTGGGTCATATCTCTTCAACAATTACAGATATTAAATTGTTTAAATTGACTGCATTCAGCAGCTGAGACCAATTGTTTATTTTAATTAAAAAAAATATATAAAAAAAAGAAAGGAAAAAAACACACATTAATAAGCTTTTTCTTCAAAAAGAACAGAAATGTGAAACATAGTTGAATTTAACACTTTGAGGAATTCAAAATGATTTAATGTGTGCACAAATTCTGTATTGGTCTCTAAAATAAATAATTTTTTTTTTTAAAATCTCAGTCTTTATTAGTGGATTTCTAATAACAAGTTTAAAAATTAGCAGCATAAAACCTGAACATTATTTCACCACTATAGTAAGCTACAACAGGGAGCAAGTATACGGGGAGGAGAAACGGGTTCATAAACGCTCTATCGATTTATGTTGTCGCGCTAAAATGCCGCCATTTACTATTTTATCGATACAGGTAAATCGATTGTAAGCGCGTTGCATGTGAAAAAGTTAAACTTTCAGCCAACATCTCAAATTAGGCAGTTTTTACAGCCTCTTTTTTAAGGCTTTCTATAATAATCAACATCACGAAATTACCTTCTTGACAAAGTTAAATATGTCTACTATTCACTTTTTGTTATTATTAATGCCTAGTATAATCCATACTTCGTATCTCGTTTGCAATAGCTCCGGACCATTTTTAATTTGACAAATTAAAAATTTCAGCTGATATCTCAAAAGGCACATTTTCATCACCTCGTTTTAGGCTTTGTCTTATAATCACCACCTTGAAATTACCTTCTTGACAAAGATAAATATGCCTACTATTCACTTTTTGTTATTATTAATGCCTAAATAACCTGTAGTCTCGTATCTCGCTTGCAATAGCTATACCCTGTCACCATTTTTTATTTGGTGCAGCAGAGCCCCAGATAAGAATTGGTTTGATCTGCTTAAATACCCACCTATATTTTTGTCAATTGGGTATTTTAAAATACAACTGATTAAAAAAAAATAATTCACTCATCAAATGTTTCGTTAATTGGGTATCAACAAAAAATAGTACAAATAGGTACTAACAATAGTGTACTTTTCAGATCTTTATGTTGTGTGTTGTATGAGTCTCTGTTGTGGCTTCTATTTCACATGAATATTTACCAACACATGAGAGGTTATATGGCGCCTAACAGGCATGAACATGCCAGGCTCATCCTCCATCGAGATAAAACATGGGAAATGGGCCTAGAACCTTTTCACCCTGAACTGCAGAGTTGCTGCAAATTCTATCATAGAAACTCCATTTACGCTGGAAACATAAACTGTAACTTCTATGTTTTAACTGATTGTTTTATTTTCGCTGAATAGTTCACGATTCAGATTTATTCATCATCATCATTATTGACGACAGTTAGCCACGGATATTTAGTTTTCCAGTCTCTAACGGTTTTAGTAACTACACGATTGCCGTCGGTTTTGTTACTGATGACAAAATATTGTTTAATACATTGTGAACAATTGGAATTGACGGGTGAATACATATATTAATTCCTCTATAATTCCCGAAACAACCCCGTCACCATCTAATGGTTTGGGAATTCCAAAATACCCTACAATTTTGTTTTGCTATGTATTTATACTTGCCTTTCTACAACCTCTTTTGACGGACGCCATTTTACACAAACGCTTGAAAATTACCAAGCCACATAGTGATCTAGACTTTTATTTTATATTGGACTGGTTTACGAAATTACTATTTGTTCTATAGCGACATACTGTTAAATACTCCAGTAACGTCTACTAGACGGGTTCGCTAATTAACCGGGAGAATACAGAATGACGAAGATTTGTTTACATTCTAAGAAAGTCAGAGATAACGTGCGATTACAATAATGGAAAACAGTTTGTACGCACATATTTTTTAAATAATTGCTTAAATGGGATTTCATATGCTTTTTGGTACGCTTGATTTTAATTTCAATTTGGTTTTCCATTGTTTTAATTGGGTAATTACGCAAATACGCAGCTTATCTGGGGATCTGGTGTAGATTGGCACCATCTTTGTTATACGGAACCGTCTGGTAAAATGTGCTTTTATACATGCAAACAAATACACGCTATGTATCAGAGGACACAATGTGAATAAATAGTACTTATGTTTACACTGCGCATCTTTGTTGAGTTTGTAAGTGTAATAATTTATGAGAATTTGCTGTTTTTCACACACGCGCGAAACAACCAGTAGTCATTTTCACGCAGTAGTGAAACACACGCGCGACAACATAAAACGGCAAAACGATCCGTTTCTCCTTCCCGTATACTTAATATTCCCTGGCTACAATAAGTACATATGTGTACTCACAGACACTGTAGTAGCTGACAGATAGTATGTGGATATTTTATTGTTATTCAAATAAAGAAAGCGCCATATTATCTAACAACACATTTAGTAAATTATTCGTCCAGGAGTGGGCAAAAAAAATAAGCGCGGAGAATTAACTTCTACAACAACAACAACAATATTCTGATCTGCTGACCTTCTCTTCAGTATTTTGTATTTTGTCTCCATTGGACCAATAATAGACACCAGAATTAATTAATAGCGGTTGGGAACTACGCTTGTTGTTCAGCCATACGGTATTACCCGTTTTGATTCGCAGACACTTGGGTCGAATCCGCTTGCAGTCGCTGACACAGATTTTCCGAACAGCAACCTGATGTCTGTTTGTTTACCTGCCATGTTTACGGTGTCGATGTAAAAAAAAAACAAGTCTGACTGGTTGGCGATATATTGCATCACACTTCAATTGATTTTAGCGTGAAATGAATCACAGTCTATATGACGCGTGGTTTACCTGGTAACAAACAAACACATGTTAATCTGAAATCTTGCAAATAATGCAACATCGTGTTTGAACGATAGTTTAACTTAATTTTTATAGTGCAAAAAGTCACTCGCCCTGTCGGACAACCAGACGCCAAATGTTAATCTTTCGCAGGCAGCTTGCACTCGCCAATGCACGCGGGCGAGTGGTATTTTACACCCCTGTGTATATATGTGCCAAATTGAATTGAATTGGGTTTTAAGGCGCACCAACACATGAAAGGTTATATGGCGCCTAACAGGCATGAACATGCCAGGCTCATCCTCCATGTACATAGAGATAAAATATGGAAAATTGGGCCTAAAACCTTCTCACCCTCAACTGCAGAGTTGCTGCAAATTCTATCGTAGAAACTCCATTTATGCTGGAGCCATGTTTATTGTTTTTCTGCCACTGCTCTTTTCATGTGAGCGAGATGGCACCTGAAATAATGCAGGGATCATGATGAAGACCTTTAATGAACATGAACATAAAATGAACATGAATTTGGGGGGATTCTACTGTACCCCACTGTCTGCCCCTCCAAAGGAATCTGCAGTGGCCCATTCTTTATTGGGTTGGGTTCAATTCCCAGTGTGGTTCAAAGACTCCAGCAGTAGGCTACGAGTAAATATTCACACCTTTCGTTTGAAACGTGGCTGGTCAGAAACTAATGACCGAGCAGTCGACTGTCGATATGTGTAGCCCTTGACGTTACAGCGAAAACCAATGACAATAAAATATCTGCATCTACTTACAATTTATATTTTAATTTAGCAGACTGATTATAGCCAAAATATGCCGTATCTGCAAAAAAAGTATGCATACAAACTATGTAAGTATTATACATTACCTGTATTGTTAGCTCCAAAACAGAAACTATTGAGATAAAATTGTCATGTCATAACATTATCCAACTTGAAAATGTAAAAAAGAACAGTTTCGTAGAATCCCTTTAATAGGGAGTTATTAACATCAGCTGATTAAACACTGCACTAATAACAAATAAATGCTAAAGTAAATATGTGCTTGACTAAAATATGTTTTTTTGAAAAATAATCTTGAAAATGTTAAGTTCTAAGAATCATATATTGCAGATAAAAACAATGTACTTTTCACTGCCAAAATGGTCATAAATGGTACCCGGTTTTACAATGAGAATTGTTATAGGAATGAGGAGAAGCTATTTGTTTTTATGCTGGCACAGACGTTGAAAAAAAAGGTATTTATTGATAATACTATTTAATTGCAAAATTTCCCAAAATTGGTAAAAAGGCCCTGCAATAGCCTGAATAAAGGGAAATGTACGGGTTTTCATTGACTAGCATGGTGTTCTGTGGTATTGAAACGGTTTGACGAACAAAAACGAAACTGTAAACAATAGATCTAGTCTGAATAGAAGAAAAGGGAAAATCAAATGCTTTCTGTGCCTTCTACTAAATTGTTATGATATAAATTTTATAACATTTTACGTAAAAATGTCAGAATCGAGCTAGGTATGCACATATTGTGTATTTCGTATTTGTTAGTAACTGGTATAAGATTCAATGATTGACCATTTCTAGAAACAATAATGTATCGATACAACAGACTCATCAGACTAAAAAATAATGTCATTAATGAATTTTATTGCCTTCAAGGTAATTGGAAACTGCATTTCTGGAGAATAGGGGTGATGAATTTTAAAGAAAAGGAAATTGTCAACATGTTTACATTATTTTGATGAAATATCCTTTTATTTATGATAAATAAACTATCTTTTTAATTATTTTATTATAAAGTCATCAACTCTATTTATAAATTAATTATCATATTTTATGCATACTGCCATGAGAACTGGAGTATTTCGAAGGTAATTGAATTGAATGTTGTTAAAGGCTCATCAACACAGTATAGGTTATTCAGAGCCGTCCCATAGAGAGGGGAAGGATACAAGGAATCCGGGAACCATACTATTATTATCTAATAGATTCCTATGGTTCTTTAACTTGCTCGGAGGATAGACGGATACACAGGACCACCCGGTTTACATCCCCATCCGACGGACGGGGCTAATGGAAAGTGCCCAAGAACACACCGACGAAACTCAGTGGCATCACGGAGGATTGAAGCCGGGGCCTCCGGTTACAAATCCGCCGCGCTACCGACTGCGCCATCCCAGCCCCCTTTATTTCGAAGGTTACAAACAAAGAAAATGTCTGATATTTTTCTCTTTGGTGAGTTTTATGCATACGTCATGTTGTGTGGTGTAAAAAAAAAAGAGAAAGAAAAATGGTTTCCGCCCAATACTGAACTTCCGTGAGTTAGGATTGAGAAATTGAAGCAACTTGGTGAGTGGGTTATATGGAAAGGAATATTTAAAAAAATGTCGCAGGTAGCTTAGGGAAATCCTGGTTTAAGTTGAATTTTCATCTTTCTTGTTTCTTCAATAAAATCAGACTTGGCTAGGTTATCTAAAGATGTATTCCAGCTCATTAACACTAAGGTATTTTGCATTGTCTTTTTACAGAAGTACCTGTCCAAGGAGGATTTGATTGATGCTTTGACTGTTATTATGTTATATGAAGGACATGGTACGTTATTACTGGGATTAAAATCCATCTCCCATGATGCAAATAAGTGATATATTTTACTGGCAGGTCATTTTATATGTACAGTAAAATGAGAATCGAACCCATACCAGACACTTTGGGTAAACCTGAGGTGACTCAGGTACCTTATGGTACCTTCATACATAACAGACAAATTCAATACCCTATAAGCAAACTCATAACTGGCCATAACAAAAAAAAAAAGTTTGACCTATGTTTATGAAACTTCACATACATACCGTATTGTTCCTTTTTAACGCCCCCGGGGGCGTTACATTTTTCAAAAGGGGGGTGTTTATTAGAGTGTAAACTGTTAATTCATTGACCCTTATGTAACTCTATTATAACTCTAAAACCCTTAGTGCACTATACTTGAAATACACATGGATAAAAGTTTTTGTGGATATATTAGTCGTGTTATGCGGATTAATACCACTTTTTAAGGTAAGGTTCTTTACTTTATGCACAGTGGGTGGGGGTGTTTACTCACGGTGCCTGGGGGGAGGGGCGTTTATTAGGGAGGGGGCGTTAAAAGGGAACAATATGGTATACGTAGTAACTTCACATACTTATACGTAGTACCCCAAAAACTAGGGGTGCAATGATTAATCGTGATACGATTATAGCGCGACTTTCTTTCACACGTATCATATTGTGGGGACTGTATCGTAATAAGATAACGATACACAGATAAGCATTGCCTTGCTCTTATTGACAAAAATAACCTCGCTGATAATTGTAGAAATTATATTTTTTTTGTTAGTACTCTACTGGTGTGTCACTTGCGGGGACCAGAGGTTTGCCCCCATCAGTCAGTCAGTCTTTCAGTCCGTCCCACAAATATGGATCCTGAAAAGTATTTAAGATATTTTTATGAAACTTGACATGTTGGTAAAGGGCAATGAGGGGATTATACCCAATATTTTTTTTATTTTTTATTTTGTTGATCCGACAGAAATATGGTTACTATGGCAATGGATATAGTAAAAATACACAAAATACATGTATCATTTTATAACAAAAGAAATGCTTTAAAAGATAATGAAAATTTGTGTGTAGGTAAGAGGGAGAACTTTAGGAGATCATGCAGATCTTTTTTTTTCATTAAGTAAACAATTGTGGTTGCTGTGGCAACAGAAATTGTAAAAATTACACAAAAATATAGAAAATGGTTTCCGCACAATATCTTTAGTTAGGAATGAGATATTTGAATGAATTTGTATGAGTATAGGTAGCTTATAAATATGAACAGAAAGCTTGGGATTTGGGTCACTGGAGTCAAGGAAACTGTTGCTAAAAATAGAAGAATGGTGTCCGCTAAATAACTTTATTTAGTAATGACCTGGAATTGGCTGAAACTTGGTGGGTAGGTACAGTACAGCTGACGCGAAACCCACACTTTATTATGAGGAATTACAAATCGCGTAATTACGCAGAGTTTTGATGATAAAACTACTCAGAGTGGAAATCACTTACGCGATACTTATGCCACGATACTTTGCGTAGATAAACTCGGGAGTTCGCGGAGTCTATACTGCCCAGGTAAAGGGTGCAAATTTTTCTAATTACAGTCATTATAATGTATATTTATTTAATAACTTCAAAAAAATCGAAGCAGAAGACAATTTAATTCATAACTTTCACATCCGGTCAACTTCTGTTAAGTTAAGATATTCAGTAGGTTTACTCGGACTTTTTTCTCAATCTCTATATGGAAAATGAAAATATCACACCATGATTTAAATTAAATGTACCCATATTGGTGTTTTAAAATCAGACAACACAAAAAGAAGATACATATAATTATGTACACCAAAAACAAAGTTTTTAATATAACTATCGATACAAACTAGTTTTTTAAAGGGCTAAAATCAGTTGAGCACCAGCGATAAACAGTTTACACCCTACCCGAAAGTGGAGGTCTTATTTTATTGATCACTGATTGGTCAGATTATTTTGATGATGTCATGTGAAAGTTATGAATTTTACTTTTGTTTTTGGAAAAGCAGATGTGGAAAAATTTGAATGCCCGGATTATGTATACTGGGTCACGATAGTTATATATCGGTTCCTATTACCGACTTCGCGACGACTGCAATTAGTAATTATTATACTGGAAATTATAATTTTATTTTAATCATTATTTGTAACAAATTTGTTCTGCTGTTTATTATTTTGTTGACGAGTTCTTTAGTCAGAGATAATCAGAAAAAATTGTAAAGAATTCCGGGTCATAAACCCGTTGTTAGTGCCGCCTTGTTAAAAGGTACATACATGGCCAAGAATTATGGGTACTTATTTCGGTTGAAGAAGTCTGACTTTTGGACAACAGAAACGAACAAAACTTGTGATTAATGCATTAAAATTTTGAAATACGTATTTGTTTCGAAATTTATTCTGTGTATTTATCAGTCTTGCACAGAAAAGATGCACTCGGCGTCTCATTGTTTGTACTTATTTTGGCGATTGGCTTTTTCAAGCGCGCTGTCGGAAAATTTGCTTTTCTCCCAGTAATAAACCACCACAGGTGAGCACTCATGGTTAATTGGATTATATATACGCGGAGTAACTTGGAGTGCAAATGACTGACAATGGCGTACTTTCTCCTCGTAGATTTACAGAGTCCAAACAGTCACTCCACGTAGATCCGCGTGGCTCTTGATATGACCAAACTCGACGAATCGAGTAAAGTGTGGGTTTTGCCTGATCTGTACTGTAGTTTATATGAAAGGCAAGTTTGGGATTGCATTTGGTTAAAGCATTTGGTTAAAGGCAGAATAAGCTTATTTACACATAAACTGGAACATCTGATGAAGCACTTACAAATTGGAGAATTACGCTAACAAATAAACTGACTAAAATTAAACTGTACACACTAATACATATTTGTGCACTAATTACGCTGTATCCCCTACATGCTGCACCGACGCTAAGCACAACGCAGGAAGTGTGCAGATTCAAATGGTTTATAGCACAGGTAATGTTTATATAAACACAATAGTTAAAAAAGTAGTTTTTATTAACGGCTGGATTCATAGTGGGATTTAATGCACATTTGACGGTAATATTATACATAAATTCTTGATACAAAGTCTCTATCGTCTCTTAAGGTTAACAATAAGCATATTCTGACTTTAACTGTGGTCCTTGAATGCTACATTTCCGATTCTACTTTGCTTATAGACTGTTCATGAACATAAGATCAGTTTACAAAGAACTCAAAATATAATAAATTGATTGTATTTCAGGTTTGCTCCATGTTCTCCGGTGACAGATAGATAGTGCAAACAAATCTACGGAGGCAATATATTCCAACCACATGGACACATGAGGTATTCCAACCACATAGAGATGCACACGATATTAAGCTATAGAGATTTTATGAGATATATTCCCACATAAAAGCACACACGATATTTCCAACCACATACTTTAAGAATGAAAATATTCTTACTACAGAGATATTTCAACCACGAAACATATTCAAACCACATAATTACAGAAACGTGTGATATTCTAGCAACAGAGAGATGGCATGGAGATGTGGGATAACCACATGGAGATGTGATGTAGTCCAACCATGTAGAGACCTGACATATTCCAACCACATAGATACTTTTGATGTTTCAACCTTTGGAGACTTGTGATGACAATGCTGAATAGTGTTTTATACATATGTGCTATTCCAGCCTCATAGCTGTAGCTGTAGATTAGATTGTGGTATTCCAAGCACGTAGACTAGGCACATGATGTATTATATATTCCAACCGCATATAGACAAGATATGTTCCAGCTACATTCATATTTGTGATAGGCAGCTATATAGAGACATGATAATACAATTCTGTTGCATGAAGGCAAGAGTTATTTGAACCGCATAGAGATCTGATATAATACAACCACATGGAGACAAGAGAAAAATATTCCAATCACTCAAGCCACTAGCATAGACATGATAATATATATTTCCATTACAACGAGACAATATGGGTTAATCGAACCACATAGAAACCCAGTGTATTAACAACCACATGGAGACATATTGCAACCACATATTGCAACCACATTGGAGACCAGGGATATTTAAACCACAGACATGAGATAAGCTAGCAGCACAACGACATGATAATATATTTCCAATACATGGATACAGTCTGTGTTATTCGAACCACTAATAGGGCTGTTGTATTCCAACCACAGAGAGATAGATATTCAAACCACATTCCACCCTTATGGAGATGAGAGATATTCCAACAACAGAGACTTAAGATAAGTCACCACATGATCATATGTTTCCAATACATGAAGCCAATCTGTGTTGTTCAAACAACATATAGACCCGACCACAACCATAAATTGTTTAGTTAACCAAGAATAATTTTCAAATGCATTTTGATGACAGCATAGTATCGGACCAGTAACAGCAGAGTTACGGCCCTTGATTTAGTTCAATATGCTATATTTTGCCTCGTTAAGACGATAGGGCCTTTATTTTTCATCCTATCTTTACCAAACTTTACCACATTGTTAATATCAATGAAAGCTCGGACAAGTTCGTAAACCAGCCATATCAGACTAATAACAGCAGAGTTATGGCCCTTGATTTAGTTAAAAATGCTACATTTTGCCTAGTTAAGACGATAGAGGCTTCATTGTTCATCCGATCTTTACCAAACTTTATCAAATTGTTCTTGTCGTTGAAAGCTTGAACAAGTTCGAAAACCAGACATATTGGACCAGTAACAGTGGAGTTATGGCCTTTGATTCAATTAAAAATGCTATATTTTGCCTCGTTAAGACGATAGGGGCTTCAATGTTAATCCGATCTTTACCAAACTTGATCAGATTGTTAATATCAATTGAAGCTCGAACAAGTTCCAAAACCAATCATATCGGACTAGTAACAGCGGAGTTATGGCCCTTGATTTAGTTAAAATTGCTATAATTTGCCTCGTAGTACAATGGGCCTTAATTTTGCATCTGATCTTTGCCAAACTTTACCAGATGTTATGACTCTAAAAAATAGTCTTTTTTATGCCCCAAAGGGTGGCATATAGTAGTTGCACTGTCTTTCCGTTCGTCCCTGTTCGTCTGTACAATCGTGTCCGCTTCAAATGGACGGATTTTCAAATAACTTCGCACAATTGCTCACCACAAGACGACGTGTCACGCACAAAATCCAGGTCCGTGCCTCCAAGGTCAAGTTCACACTTAGAGGTCAAAGGTCAAAACAAAGTGCTTCGTGTGTGGTTAATAACTCTGACATACATGGACAGATTTTTAAATCACCACAGCTAGACGACATTGTGTATAAAACCCAGGTTCGTGGCTCCAATGTCAAGGTCACATTTAGAGGTCAAAGGTCAAATTGTGTCCAGTCAGTAACTCTGACATTCCTGGACGGATATTCAAATAACTTGGCACTAGTGCTCAGCACAACCAGACGACATGTCGCGCACAAAATCCAGGTCTGTCACTCCAAGGTCAAGGTCACACTTATAGGTCAAAGTTCAAATCATGTCCGGTCTATAACTGGCATTTCTTGACGGATTTTGAAATAACTTGGCACCAGTGCTCACCACAACAAAATGATGTGTCGCGCACAAAATCCAGGTCCGTGGCTCCAAGCTCACTTAGAGATCAAAGGTCAAATTGTATGAGACAATAACTCCGGCATTCCTGGACGGATTTTCAAATAACTTGACACAAGTGCTCAATACAATAAGACGATGTGTCGAGCACAAATCCAGGTCTTTGACCCCAAGGTCACACTTAGAGGTCATAGGTCAAATTGTTTGAGACAATAACGGGGGCAGTCCGTCCGTCATACCGCTTTCGTGTCCGGACTGTACCTTCAAAACCCCTGCATGGATTTTTGATTAACTTGGCACAAGTGATCACCATAACAAGATGATGTGTCGCGCGCAAAACCCAGGTCCGTACCTCAAAGGTCAAGGTCACAATTGAAGTTCATATGTCAAAAACAGGTACGCAATTTCGTGTCCGGACTGTAACGTCACAACCCCTGTAGAGATTTTTAAATAACTTGGCACAAATGATCACCATAACAAGACGATGTGTCGAGCGTAAAACCCAGGTCCGTACTTCGAAGGTCAAGGTCACAATTGAAGTTCATAGGTCAAAAACAGGTACGCAATTTCGTGCCGGATCGTAATGTCACAACCCCTGCAGGGATTTTCAAATAACTTGACACAAGTGATCACCATATCAAGACGATGTGTCGCGCGCAAAACCAGATCCGTACCTCAAATGTCAAGGTCACACTTGAAGTTTATAGGTCAAAAACAAGTACACAATTTCGTGTACAGACCGTAACGTCACAACCACTGCAGGGATTTTTAAATAACTTGGCACAACTGATCTGATCATAATAACAAGACGCTGTGTCACGCGCAAAACCCAGGTCTTCAAGGTCAAGGTCACACTTGAATGTCAAAAGATAAATTGTGTCCGGTCAATAACTCTGGCATTCATGGACGGATTTTCAAATAACTTGGCACAAGTGCTCACCACAACAAGACGATGTGTCGCTCACAAAATCCGTCTGTGGCCCCAAGGTCAGGGTCACACTTAGAGGTCAAAGGTCAAATCGTGTCCGGTCAATAACTTTTGCTTGCCTGGACAGATTTTCAAATAACTCACCACAACCAAACGATGTGTCGTGCACAAAATCCAGGTCAATGGCTCCAAGGTCAATGTCATACTTAGGGGTCAAAGGACACATTTATCACTAACAGTGATATTTCTTGTTTAATTATTTTTTTGTTTTTGTTTTTCATTAATTTTTAGCTCTACTGGCCAAGGGCCAGCAGAGCTTATGGGATGGTGTGTTGTCCGTCTTCCGTCGTCCGTCGTCCGTCCGTCCGTCGTCCTTTTGCTTGTGTTCACTCTAGAGGCCACATTTCTGATGCAATCATCATGAAACTTTGTCAGAATGTTTGTCTCAATGAAATCTCGGTCGAGTTCGAAAATGGGTCATGTGGGGTCAAAAACTAGGTCACTAGGTCAAATATTGGATAAACATTGTATACACTCTAAAGGCCATATTTTTGACCCGAGCTTGATGCAACTTTGTCAGAATGTTTGTCTTAATTATATCTTGGTCAAGTTTGAAAATGGGTCACATTGGGTTAAAAACTAGGTCACTAGGTCAAATACTTGAAAAACCTTGTGTACACTCTAGAAGCCGTATTTCTGATCCAATCTTGATGAAACTTTGTCAAAATGTTTGTCTTAATTATATCTTGGTCAAGTTTAAAAATGGGTCACATGGTTTTAAAAACTAGGTCACTAGGTTAAAACTTTGTAAAAACCGTGTGTACACTCTAGAGGCCATATTTTTGACCTGATCTTGATGAAACTTTGTCAGAATGTTTGTCTTAATAAAATCTCGGTCAAGTTCAAAAATGGGTCACGTGGGGTCAAAATCTAGGTCACTAGGTCAAATACTTGAAAAAACTTGCGTACACTATAGAGGTCATATTTGTTACCCAATCTTGATGAAACTTTGTCAAATTGTTTATCTTAATTATATCTTGATCAAGTTCGAAAATGGGTCACATGAAGTTAAAAACTAGGTCACTAGGTCAAATATTGGAAAAACCTTGTGTAGACTCTAGAGGCCATATTTTTGACCCGAGCTTGATGCAACTTTGTCGGAATGTTTATCTTAATTGTTTGTCTCAATAAAATCTCGGTCAAGTTCGAAAATGGGTCATGTGGGGTCAAAAACTAGGTCACTAGGTCAAATATTGGAAAAACCTTGTGTACACTCTAAGAGGCCATATTTTTGACCCGAGCTTGATGCAACTTTGTCAGAATGTTTGTCTTAATTATATCTTGGTCAGGTTTGAATATGGGTCACATGGGGTTAAAAACTAGGTCACTAGGTCAAATACTTGAAAAACGTTGTGTACACTCTAGAAGACGTATTTCTGACCCAATCTTGATGAAACTTTGTCAAAATGTTTGTCTTAATTATATCTTGGTCAAGTTCAAAAATGGGTCACATGGTGTTAAAAACTAGGTCACTAGGTCCAATATTGGAAAAACCGTGTGTACACTCTTTGTCAAAATGTTTGTCTTAATTATATCTTGGTCAAGTTCAAAAATGGGTCACATGGTGTTAAAAACTAGGTTACTAGGTCAAACTTTGGAAAAACCGTGTGTACACTCTAGAGGCCATATTTTTTACCCGATCTTGATGCAACTTTGTCAGAATGTTTGTCTTAATTATATCTTGGTCAAGTTTGAAAATGGGTCACATTGGGTTAAAAACTAGGTCACTAGGTCAAATACTTGAAAAACCTTGTGTACACTCTAGAAGCCGTATGTCTGACCCAATCTTGATGAAACTTTGTCAGAATGTTTGTCTTAATTATATCTTGGTCAAGTTCAAAATAGGTCACATGGTGTTAAAAACTAGGTCACTAGGTCAAACTTTGGAAAAACCGTGTGTACACTCTAGAGGCCATATTTTTGACTCGATCTTGATGAAACTTTGTCAGAATGTTTGTCTCAATGAAATCTCGGTCAAGTTCAAAAATGGGTCATGTGGGGTCAAAAACTAGGTCACTAGGTCAAATACTTGAAAAAAATTGTGTACACTCTAGAGGTCATATTTTTGACCCGAGCTTGATGCAACTTTGTCAGAATGTTTGTCTTAATTATATCTTGGTCAAGTTTGAAAATGGGCCACATGGGGTTAAAAACTAGGTCACTAGGTCAAATATTGGAAAAACCTTGTGTACACTCTTTGTCAAAATGTTTGTCTTAATTATATCTTGGTCAAGTTCAAAAATGGGTCACATGGTGTTAAAAACTAGGTCACTAGGTCAAACTTTGGAAAAAACGTGTGTACACTCTAGAGGCCATATTTTTGACCCGATCTTGATGCAATTTTGTCAGAATATTTGTCTCAATTATAGCTTGCTAAAGTTCGAAAATGGGTCACACAGGGTCAAAAACTAGGTCACTAGTACACTCTAGAGGCCATATTTCTGACCCGATCTTGATGAAACTTTGTCGAAATGTTGTCTTAATTATATTTTGGTCAAGTTCGAAAATGGGTCCCATGGGGTCAAAAACTAGGTCACTAGGTCAAATACTTGAAAAACCTTGTGTACACTCTAGACACCATTTAGTACGACTCGATTCATCAATGGTATAACAGCCAGTAGAGCGTTCACAGGCCCTCTTGGGCCTCTTGTTTTTTTCATTCATTTTTTTTTTTTTTGTGATATATATATATTTTTTTATATTTTTTTTAATATATTTTTTTTTTTTGTGATTTTTTTTGTAATTGTATTTCAGATTGTTTTTTTAATATTTTTTTTTTTTAATTTTTTTTTAAATATATCTGTTGGTTTCATATTGCTCCAAGGTCAAGGTCACACTTACAGGTCACTTTGGGGGCATTTGTTACTGTGACATTTCTTGTTTATATTTATTTTTTTATATATTTTTGTTTTTAATTTTTAATTTTAAATTATTATTATGTTTTATTTTTATTTAGCTCTATGTTGGACCAGTCGGACCAGTAACAGGAATTATGGCTCTTGATTTAGTTAAAAATGCTATATTTTGCCTCGTTAATACGGTAGGGCCTTCATTTTTCATCTGATCTTTATCAAATTTTACGAGATTCTTTAGTTATGGCCCTTGAAAAAAAAGCTGTTTTTTGCCCAAAACTTTCAAAAAACGTAAATGGCAGTCACTCGTCACTCGCTTCATTGATGGTATAAGAGCCATGTTAGCCAGTAGAGCGTATACAGGCCCTCTTGGGCCTCTTGTTGTTTTGTTTTGTGTTTTTTTTGTTTTGATATTATGACTTGTACTTATTTGGAAGATTTGTTTTCTTTTCATTTCCTTTAAAATTATTTAGAGAATTTTCCCAGTCAAAAAATGGGAGAATTTTCCCAAAACAATTTGGGAAAATTTTCCCAATAACATTTGGGAAAATTTTCCCAAAAACAATTTGGGAGAATTTCCCGTTTTATTTTGGGAAAGTTTTTATTTCATTAAATTATAAACATAATGGCATATTAAATTGTCAACACTGCAATGGAAGATGTTTTCAAGCTTTGAAGTGTTGTTTTAGCTATTAAGAAATAACTCATTTTCCCATGGGAAAATTTTCCCAAATTACAATATTGGGAAAATATTCCCATGGGAAAATATCAAAGTGCTCGTATCGCTGTAAAACTTCATCATAGACCCTAAATATGAAAGCCGTACTATTTCGACATTATATTGAAAGATCAATACTTTCCGTTTTTCCCATGGGAAAACTGCCCAAATCATTTCCTATGGGAATATATTGTCCCATGGGAAAGACCCTTTCCATGGGAAAAAAGCTTTTCCCATGGGAAAATAGGCTTTTCCCATGGGAAAGTTCAACTTCGCGTCAAATTTCTCGGAAAAATTAAAGTGTCACCAATGAAATAGAATATAATTTTACAATCATTTGGTATGTGCTTTCATATGAAATAGTCGCAAGCGCCCTAGCTCATTCGGAATTACTTGCTGTTTTTGCCAAAAACCGGCGCGGCAAAAAAAAACCGGCGGCTGTTATTGTCCGAATATAGTGTAATAAGTATATAGTATTGTCCGAATCCAGTGTAATAGCTACATAGTATTGTCAGAATACAGTGTAATAACTACATAGTATTGACCGAATCTAGTGTAATAACTACATAGTATTTTCCGAATCCAGTGTAATAACTACATAGCATTGTCCAAACCCATTATAATAACTACATAGTCTTGTCCAAACCCAGTATAATACCTACGTATTATTGTCAGAATCCAATGTTATAACTACATAGTATTGTCAGAATCCAGTGTAATAACTACAAAGTATTGTCCAAACCCAGTATAATAACTACATAGACCAAACCCAGTAAAATTTCAATTTCCATACCATAGACATGTTAGTAAATGTGAACACCCATTTATGACACACCATCAACATGCAAATCCAGTGTAATAACTACATAGTATTGTCCGAATCCAGTGTAATAAGTACATAGTATTGTCCGAATCCAGTGTAATAACTACATAGTATTGTCCAAATCCAGTTTAGTACATACATATTATTGTCCAAACCCTGTCCAAACCCAGTGTAATAATTACATAGTATTGTCCAAATCCAGTGTAATAACTACATAGTATTGTCAGAATCCAGTGTAATAACTACATAGTATTGTCCAAATCCAGTGTAATAACTACATAGTATTGTCCGAATCAAGTGTAATATCTACATAGTATTGTCCAAACCCAGTGTAATAACTACATAGAATTTCCAAATCCACTGTAATAACTACATAGTATTGTTCGATCCAGTGTAATACCTACATATTATTGACCAAACCCAGTGTAATAACTACATAGCATAGTCCAAATCCAGTGTAATAACTACATAGTATTGTCCAAACCCAGTGTAATAGCAACATATTATTGTCCAAATCCAGTGTAATAACTACATAGTATTGTCCAAATCCAGTGTCGTACCTACATATTGTCCAAACCCAGTGTAATAACTACATAGCATAGTCCAAATCCAGTGTAAGAACTACATAGTATTGTCCAAATCCAGTATAATAGCTACATACTATTGTCCAAATCCAGTGTAATAACTACATAGTATTGTCCAAATCCAGTGTAGTACCTACATATTCTCCAAACCCAGTGTAAAAACTACATAGTATTGTCCAAACCCAGTGTAATATCTACAAATTATTGTCCAAAACCAGTGTAATAACTACATAGTATTGTCCGAATCTAGTGTAATAAGTACATAGTATTGTCCGAATCCATTGTAGTAGCTACATAGTATTGTCAGAATACAGTGTAATAACTACATAGTATTGTCCGAATCTAGTGTAATAACTACATAGTATTTTCCGATTCCAGTGTAATAACTACATAGCATTGTCTAAACCCAGTATAATAACTACATAGTATTGTCCAAATCCAGTGTAATAACTACATAGTATTGTCAGGATCCAGTGTAATAACTACATAGTATTGTCCAAACCCAGTATAATAACTAAGCAGTATTGTCCAAACCCAGTATAATAACTACATAGACCAAACCCAGTAAAATTTCAATTTTCATACCATATACATGTTAGTAAATGTGAACACCCATTTATGACACACCATCAATATGCAAATCCAGTGTAATAAGTACATAGTATTGTCCGAATCCAGTGTAATAACTACATAGTATTGCCCAAATCCAGTGTAGTACCTACATATTATTGTCCAAACCCTGTCCAAACCCATTGTAATATTTACATCGTATTGTCCAAATCCAGTGTAATAACTACATAGTATTGTCTGAATCCAGTGTAATAACTACATAGTATTGCCCAAATACAGTGTTATAGCTACATAGTATTGTCCAAATCCAGTGTAATAGCTACATAGTATTGTCCAAACCCAGTGTAATAACTACAAAGTATTGTCCGAAACCAGTGTAATAACTACATAGTATTGTCCGAATCTAGTGTTATAAGTACATAGTATTGTCCGAATCCAGTGTAATAACTACATAGTATTGTCAGAATCCAGTGTAATAACTACATAGAATTGTCCGAATCTAGTGTAATAACTACATAGTATTTTACGAATCCAGTGTAATAACTACATAGCATTGTCCAAATCCAGTATAATAACTACATAGTATTGTCCAAACCCAGTATAATACCTACATAGTATTGTTAGAATCCAGTGTAATAACTACATAGTATTGTCAGAATCCAGTGTAATAACTACATAGCATTGTCAGAATCCAATGTAATAACTACATAGTATTGTCCAAACCCAGTATAATAACTACATAGACCAAACACAGTAAAATTTCAATTTCCATACCGTATACATGTTAGTAAATTTGAACACCCATTTATGACACACCATCAATATGCAAATCCAGTGTAATAACTGGATAGTATTGTCCGAATCAAGTGTAATAAGTACATAGTATTGTCCGAATCCTGTGTAATAACTAGATAGTATTGTCGAAATCCAGTGTAGTACCTACATATTATTGTCCGAACCCTGTCCAAACCCAGTGTAATAATTATATAGAATTGTCCAAATCCAGTGTAATAACTACATAGTATTCTCAGAATCCAGTGTAATAACTACATAGTATTGTCCAAATCCAGTGTAATTACTACATAGTATTGTCCAAATCCAGTGTAATAACTACATAGTATTGTCCAAATCCAATGTAATAACTACATAGTATTGTCAGGATCCATTGTAATAACTACATAGCATTGTCAGAATCCAATGTAATAACTACATAGTATTGTTCAAACCCAGTACAATAACTACATAGACCAAACCCAGTAAAATTTCAATTTCCATACCTTATACATGTTAGTAAATGTGAACACCCATTTATGACACACCATCAATATGCAAATCCAGTGTAATAACTAGATAGTATTGTCCGAATCCAGTGTAATAAGTACATAGTATTGTCCGAATCCTGTGTAATAACTAGATAGTATTGTCCAAATCCAGTGTAGTACCTACATATTATTGTCCGAACCCTGTCCAAACCCAGTGTAATAATTACATAGAATTGTCCAAATCCAGTGTAATAACTACATAGTATTGTCAGAATCCAGTGTAATAACTACATAGTATTGTCCAAATCCAGTGTTATAACTACATAGTATTGTCCAAATTCAGTGTAATAACTACATAGTATTGTCAAAGTCCAGTGTAGTGTCTACATATTGTCCAAACCCAGTGTAATAACTACATAGTATTGTCCAAACCCAGTGTAATAACTACAAAGTATTGTCCGAAACCAGTGTAATAACTACATAGTATTGTCCGAATCTAGTTTAATAAGTACATAGTATTGTCCGAATCCAGTGTAATAATTACATAGTATTGTCAGAATCCAGTGTAATAACTACTAAATATTGTCCGAATATAGTGTGATAACTACATACATGTAGTATTTTCCGAATCCAGTGTAATAACTACATAGCATTGTCCAAACCCAGTATTATACCTACATAGTATTGTCAGAATCCAGTGTAATAACTACATAGTATTGTCAGAATCCAGTGTAATAACTACATGTACATAGTATTGTCAGAATCCAGTGTTATAACTGCATAGTATTATCTAAACCCAGTATAATAACTAAATAGACCAAACCCATTAACATTTTAATTTCCATATCTTATACATGTTAGTAAATGTGAACACCCATTTATGACACACCAACATATGCACCCGTCGCTGATATTACGGATAGATGCTCAGGTTGTTCCTTCAACATACATATAGCAACTGTTTCTATGTACTAGTATTTGGTTCCTCTCATTTGTTTCCATTTTGCTTATATTACCAATTAAAATGATACTATGTTTTGCTTTGCTTTTTATTGAATTCTAAAGTTATTATGCCAGCGAACTGATCTGCCATATGTTTACGTTGTGTAACTTAAAGCTATCTGCTACAAAGACATGTAACAAACTAGCATAGTGCCGTTTGATATTCACTTAACATGAATTTACCCGCTTGGGCTCGAGCCCTGACGATGGCATGTCTAATGGGAATTGTCTATCTGAGGTTTCTGTCTTAATATAATCTCATATAATGGAACGTAAACTATCGTATCATACCATTACAGCCCTAAGTGTCAACAGAAGGATATTGAGATCAGCACTATGTTATGATAACAGAATATTCACATGCAGAATGGTAGGAACCAATCAGATTTACTCCGTATTAGTATCGTACACTATTTTTTAAAAATATTCTAACATAATTTGATTTTAAATAATTTGGTTTTAAAATGCTGCCTTATGTGGGACTCGAACCCGAACCTTCGGGTCAAAATACGAAAGACGACGACGCACTAGGTGTACACCGCAGGTTTGTATAACATAACACTCGTAACGACTTGCATTCTGATTGGCTCCTACGATGATAACCTATTATATAGTGTTCCTGACTTTTATTAACAGTCCCAACATGCTCGGTTGATTGTTACATATAGCATGCCATATTTTTACTTATATCTGTTGTGTCATGAGTGTGTTAGCTTTGACGGCTGTGCAGTGTTTGCGCGCATCTATAGTGAATTGTGCACATGGCACTTTTGTCGATCGGCGTTAGCATTGTGTGCCGGAGTTGATAGCCAATTAACATCAGTTCATACGGTCATGTGACGATATCATATATATATATATATAGATTGGTCAAATTTCTTTTTTAAACTGCAAAAAGACAACTGCCAAAGGCTGCATGAGGAGGGCGCATCTGTGAGAGAAACAGCGAAAATCGGAGAAAATCCAGATTCAGGATCGTCTAATCTATCACCCTTTTACATTCAAATACAATAAAACACTACAATTGTTAAATCTGATAACTTGCACTTTTCCAATTTTGGCAAAGCTCGTAACTTGCAAATATTACAATTATGACATGATAAAAAGCCACAATTATACTGTCTTGCAGTATTTCATGGTTTAAAACATAAGGTGAATATTTAGGTTATCGAACATGATTCACAACTATTAAATGCACTTTAAAAGTTATCAATTTAATTGGAAAACTATTATAATGTATTTCTTGATTCCTGAAAAGTTTCTAAAATGCATATACGAGGTTTTAGAGGCCGACCGCGATATAGTGTACGATGCCATGTTTTCAAACTGAATATTTAAGTTGCATTTCGTGTGTGCAATAATTTGACTTCTGTTTATTTCGCACCAATATATATTACTGTATCTAGTTGCATTTTATTTATTGTGGTTTATATTTCTAGATATATTATATGTTTCCAGATTTAAATATGTTTAGGATAGCTTATCGTGAGACAGCCACGTTAAGTGAAGGGTCAAGTGTTGTAGGAGAGTCACAGGAAATGTATAAGTATGATAATAGAGTTATTAGTAAGTCACGTGATATCAATTAAATTTTTCGTATCTTCTTATGAGCAAACATACGTATTGTGTCGCCTTCTACATATCCTTGGCAATAACTTGATAGTTGAACGGCACTTGACCTATGTTCATAAAACTTCACGCTCATCTTTATCTATCCTCATGGGGCGTTGTAACGGCAGGCAACACAAATGTTCCGTGGAACATCCTTATTTTAATCATATAAATCCACACTTTGCGTATTCATTACCTTTCTTGTTGTACACAAAAAGTAGTTCGAAATGCTCCAGTATGTTTTGACGCAGTTGGGTGTAACCAGAAACGAGGCAGTTGGCGCCAATTTATGACGTAGATTTTTGTTTTAGCCGTTTAATAACATGTCATTTTAAAGACGTATGTACAACAACATACTGCGAACTAATACAGGTGTTTGATAATATGAACAATTTCCGGGGGAAAAATGAAATCATTTGCACGTTTAAATTCATTGCATTCTTTTATTTTATTGTCGTTGCCTCGCTGAAAGAGTTGATCAAATTTAACTGCGAGTGATGTGAACCAAACTGTGAGAAAAAAAATCTGTTCACACGCATTCGGGTCATTAGTATTATTGACTGGCGTTATTTTTTAAGGTTTCAAATCCACTTATGATCGGTAAGTCGCAAAATGATAGACAAAAAAATGGTTGTGACAAAAAAAAATAATTCACAAATCATTGTTTTCAGGAGGCAATGTCGTTACAGAAGATATTATGTACATTTGAAAATAGATTTAATGTTATGCCGATGAATGAAATGGACAAATAAAGTGCAAATGTTTTTAATATATCTTACATTCGCCAATTTCCAACGGAAGCCTTAGATAATGGAGAAACCGGTCATATGCCCAAAGTCTAATTTATAATTATTTAGTTATTGGAACGTTGACAGTGTCCAAAGTCGAATGTCCAGTATACGTATAATTTCATGTCTCTATGTGGGGCTATGATACAAGGTATATTTTACTTACAGTTGGCCATTTTACATGATACTATGTACACGTCCTTTAAGGAGGTTGGCTGAGGAAGGACGTAGTGCTGAGAATTTTTTTTAATTCATATTTTAAGCTTCTTTGGTATCATTTAGATGCAAAATTATCAAAAAAGGCTAGGTCATCACGTTTTTTTCCACACTGAAGGCACATATTTCTAACTTAAAAATTTCACTTAAAAGAAAATATAGTCATTGAACAATCTTACAATTGTTTTCGTAACATTATGTTTATTGAAAAACAACAATGAATTTTCGATTGCATATATACATATCTTTCAAATCAAACAAAAATAATTGCAATCCTCATTCGTCTTTTTACTTTAAAAAGCAAACATATATGGACCGTACCCCACCTACTTTTGTTTTTACCGAAAAATTAATTCAAGATAAAAAAAAGTATGTTTTAATGCTCGACTTTTTTTAAAACTTGTATATGACATGGGCCTATGACATTTCTTTCAAATCAAGTAAACATATATATAGGTCACCAGGCTTCTAATGATTTTTTATTAAAAAATCCTTAAATTAAAACCATTGTGGAGTTATTTCGACATTTTCAATGGAGATCGAAAATAAAATTAGCTCAGTATCTACTATTATATATGTTTTTCCACTATTGACTAAATCTAATATATTTTTATAGCAAAAGGATCAATTTTAATCAAAGCTACCTGTACCCACTATTTTGTTGACAACAAAAAATGATCACAAATGTCGGAAAAAATATGAAAAAAAAGTCCTTCAAATTTGATATGTTACCATCTTAAATCCTACATTATATCCATATCTACTAGAATGCAAAAAATGAGACATTTCTGTTGTCCAATAAAACTATTATTTAAAAAAAAAATGTTTAGACTTGAAGATGTCAAAAACTTGCCCAGCCAACATCTTTAACATGTGATCATTTATTGCCAAAAATCAATTTTATCTTATTTATTAATATTTTCTTTTACGCAAAAGTTCAAGATTTACCGGCGAAAAACGGCGCTCGCGATTTTTTCATTTTTATAATAAGAATTGTTTGACTTTTTTGCTTATTTTGAATCCCGTTCTCATACCGTACGTATAATTTCCGTGCGCATACATTTACAAACCATTATGATACAATTATTTTACGTTCTTATACAATTATTCTCGTTCTCATACAAATAACTCCTGTTCGCATACATATAACTCTCTCATGCATGTAATTTGCGTTCTCATACAATTCCCGTGCTCGTATTACGCTGTTTGGAAGATATCGTTTGAAGTTTCTTACATTTCGGTCTAATTGTACAACAGCGGCCTTCTTGAATCACTGGTGGCGACATTTCCCTATATAACTCTATGTAACATAGACGGTCATCTTGAAAACTTTACGGAGACAAAATACACATACCTGATAGAAAACCTAGCAATCAGTTCTTTAAAAAATATATTTTTCAAAACGTTCATCTTGAGAAGAAGAATGTTTGAGGTGATATATGCCTTATTGTACTGAGTATACCGTGTTTTAAGTAAAATGTCGGTTACCAAGGGAATTAACGTACCTACATACTACTGAGCAACAGAGATGGTTTTTGTGCGGTATGGTTTAATATGACAAAGGAACATGAAAACTATACTGGCTGTGTAAAATAGAAGAAATGCGAAATAAAAATAACGTAACGTCTTTACCTCCTTTTCAGTATATCACTGAGAGATTTCCTTCCATTTAAGATGTTTGTAACACGTAAAATCTATGTTTATGGTAGCTTACGAGTGTTTATTTCTTATAAAGTTTATATGTTTTTAAATTGTTATTTCATCGGATTAAATTGTAAATAAAAACAGTAATATTACCAAAAGTTGGCAATTTAAACAGCTTTTTACTAGTTCCTGTCCTATTTTAAGCCGGTCAAAATAAAAAGTTGATCGATGATATCACATTGATTTGGTAAATTTATTTAGCCAGTCAATATTATTTTGAACATAATTTTGAACAGGCTCATTTTCAATATTGAAGTATAATAACACCATTATCACGAAACTTGCATTTATGTTTAAGTTATGTTTCATATTTGCACTTGTCCATATATGCTGTTTGTAATTCCCTATATTACTATTGTCGTCTTTTATAATTCGTTTATAATGTAACTTGATAGAACGGTATAAGTGTAAGTAAGTAAGTAAGTAGTTTATAAATGTTACATTCCTTGTGTAGGCGCTATTGCAAATTATGAACCTTTGAAAACTAATGTCGACCGAGGCGAATCGAGCTCGGCATCACCTCGGTCGACATTATTTTTCAAAGGTTGACCAATTTCCAATAGCGCCCTCAATAGACTACTATTATTATACCGAAACAATTGTCAAACTGAACAAAGACATAACGTTTGCAAACGGTGGCTTTTAAAACTAGTTTGATTGATGACGACACACTGAACAAAGAACATTTGTTTATCCATTTTTTTATAGATTTTTTGTTGTTGTTTTTACACATAGAATGTATGTATAGGGTTTAACGACGCTTTTAAACCATTGTAGCTGTGAACTCAAACGTTATGGTTATAGTGCCGTCACACTGGAATACCACTACGTAGACATACATTGTAGCAGTGAACGCAAACGTCATGGTTATAGTGCCGCCACACTGGAATACCACTACGTAGACATACCCACCCAGTCAAAGTATACTGACACCAGGCCGACCCCACTCATTCAAGTCATACTGACACCAGACCGACTCCACCCAGTTGTCATACTGACACCAGACCGACCCCACCCAGTCAAATCATACTGACACCAGACCGACCCCACCCAGTCGTCATACTGACACCAGGCCGACCCCACCCAGTCGTCATACTGACACCAGACCGACCCCACCCAGTTAAGTCATACTGACACCAGATCGACCCCACCCAGTCAAGTCATACAGACACCAGACCGACCCCACCCAGTCAAATCATACTGCCACCAGACCGACCAGTCCTAGAACTACGCTTTATGTGCAGAACGTTAAGCAAAGCAGCTACTAGTGTCATCTTTATAAAGTCTTTCTTATGACCCCCGTCGATTCACACACGACCTTCCGCATATAACGAGGCGGAAAATCGACCACGAGCCCACGCTGCGTAAAGGTTTACCTATAAAGTAGGTATACATATAAAGTATATACGTGTTGTTTTCTACTTTGTCTTCGCATGCATGTACATTACCGCCATCAATCAACTTACGAACATGCGAAACAATACAATCAAATTATTACCTTCAGTCGTTTTTTTTATAGTCCACAGTGTCTGCTCATCCGTTTCCTTTTTCTCCCTAATATATATGGTTATGTCACTCTCGTCACTTACCATGTAATAATAAATAAGGATAAATGGTTTTGGTCTTTATTACGGTCAAACGACGTACAGACACTCAGACAATAAGGAAGTAAAGTAGAACGATCAAGTGCTATTTCCTACTTAAAGCACGCATATAACTGATATATTATAACACTGGGAATGTGTGCAATTGTGAGGTAGTTTTTTTTTTTTTTTCTTTTTTTTTAACAAAACAAGACAACCATCCGCGAACCATCAAACCATGTTTAATCGTTACTCTATATTTACAGTTATCTAAAATAGGATATTTTTTCTTCTTTTTTTCTGGGAATCTTTTATTTTGAAACAAGGATTAACTGAGTCTACTAAATGTATAACGGATTGTAATATTGATAGCGTATAACGAGGAACTCATAAGATAAACTTTCAAATTGTGTTAATGTATACCTGCCTCATGCCGCTCTAA